>JAWZYV010014766.1:0-73661 GCA_038373885.1 Cheiracanthium punctorium
ACAATACCCTTGAATGTTGGCTTTTCCTAGAAATTTAACTATTTTTTTCCCTTTCGCTCTAAAAAAAATGTCCGAAACCTTAAAATAATTACATATATTGTACATGAACTTATTTTTATACAACTTTCTGGCATAAAAAATAGGCACTTTTATAATGTTTTCTTGAAGATAGTACGACCGTTCAATGTTAATTGGCTATGCAGTTTTGCCAAACTTTGCGGATTATAATTAACCACTTTTTTTTGTAAGCAGTAAATTTTTCGAATAATTTTCAAGATAGTAACAGGCTCGTATTTTAAATTCCGAAATTTTGTTATATTGTCTGCCGAATACTGCTGATAATCAAAAATGGTTAATTATATTCTGTAAAGGTATGCATAACATTTGCAAAAAGGGTAATTCTGCAATATGCTTAAGGTGACCGTACGTCCTGTTTTTAGGTGGCTTGTCTCGTTGTCCCCAAGCGCAACTTCGGGATACCGTAATGTTCCGTTTTTAGAAAATGTCCCGTTTTTAGGAAGAGAGTAACCCACGGTATCGATTTCAATAAAGACAGCTAAAAATCTAAAATCTTCTAACAGCAGTGTCTAAAAAATAAAAAATAAATTAAAAAAAACTAACCTCCCTCCCCTCTCGAGACGCAGAGAAAACGACGGGGGGATGTATTGTGTTTGTTTTTTTAATTTTTTTTAAAATTTTTTTTTGTCTACTATTTCAATTTATTTAATTTTATTTCTTTTTTTAAAGTCATGTTCCTCTTTTGCTTACCCCCCCCCGATCTACACTTTATTTTCCCTTTTCACTCTGGTTTTCTAAGAATTTTTTTCCTTCCGAATGACAATTTCCTTTTTTCTGTGTGTCCTTTTGTTTACATTTCTCACTTTCCTACCTTCCTGTCTTGTGTCGGATGGTGTTTTTGAAGTCGAAGAAGGGCCTACCCCTTGCACCACCCGTAACGTACGTCTTACACTATTTGTTATAGTATATGTGTGTTTCAGCAAAGGTTTTTTTTACATTTTATTTTGAAATGAACATTAACACCAGCTTTTTTGCGCGTTTTCTTAACAGCTAAAAGGTACCCAGACCTGAAATTAAGTCTCCCTACTCTATTACCTTAAAAACAGTAGATGTCCCGTTTTGAGGAAGAAAATAAACACACTATTGCCAAAAAAGTAGTAGATGTCCCGTTTTGAAGGAAAAAAATAAGTGGTCACGTTCAATATGCATCCACTTCGTTATTATCAATAAAACCACTTTACTTTGAGTTTATGAAATATAGGGCAAAAGCTGCTATCATATGTAACAAATGATGGTTACTTATAATAGCTAGGGGAAAACTATAAACAATGATATCAAGTACAATTAAGTCTGCCTAATAACAGGAGACATCTTCTTTCGGTTGCTAGCCTGGCGTCAGCCGCTTTACGCGGGTAATCATGATGACACCACACGCCACATGAGTGGGATGCGCGTCATATAATGACGTAATCAATGACGGCTCGAAGCTTCAGTTCATTGGGGGGTGTTGCTTCAAAAAATTTGTTTTAATGCTGTTTAAAAAGCAACATTAGATAAATGAGAAAAAAAAAATTCTATTCGATAAGAAAAAGATTTGGTTTGTTTTTGTGTTTAATGCAAGGCTACACGAGAGCTATATGCCTAAAAGTAAAATGTCCTGGGAAAATGACCAGAGCCTGATCATAGGTGGACGGGGCCCCGGGGAAAGAGGTTATTTTGGGGGCCCTATACTATCACAAGCATTTTGACTTATTTTTGTTTGCTGTTGCATTTTCCCGACATAAAAATAAAACGTTTTTAAAGAATACTAAATTAAATTAAAAATTACCTATTTATTTATGCTTATTTAGAACAAGACTATGTATTTAAAAGTGATTTTAATATTTTTTTAGTCCGTTTGTATTATTAGCGCATGGGTGCACTCATTCTAGGAATGGCAATTACGAGGCACGGGAGCAAAGTTTCCGACGCCAAAAAATTTTCTTGATGCACCAAAAAGTTCAAAATTTTCTTTCCTTCATCATGAAACAAAAAATGTTAACTAATGGATATTTTGTGGTGAGCATATATATGGCCATACCATACGTTTTCAAAAACTCTTAACTTCTTGTTTATGGATCCATGAGTCTTAAAAAGACCATTCAATTAGAAGAACGGAAAATAAATCTCTTAAGTCCATTTATTGTTAAAAATTAAGCGATAGATATTACAAAGGAAATTGAGTTGCAAAAAAGTTATTATTGCTGTGTATATGAATGTGTAATAAATCATGATAACAATAAATCGGGAGATTTGGGGACCCTTATTTTTCCGAGGCCCCGGGCTATTGCTCCGCATGCCCGTGTGATAATCAGACTCTGAGAATGACTATTTAAGGAGGTCTAACGCGTATTCACGTTATATCTGAGAAAACCGCCCAAAACTCGATTAGATCAACAGCCACGAAGTAGGTCACTGGCCTGGACGTACACAAGTCAGCCATGTTCAGTGTTTTATCCACCAGCCATGGTTGACCCTAAAGGAAATTTTTAAAAAATATATATATTTTCTTACATTAAATGCATACCTTTAAATTTTGCATTTAAATATTTACGACCATAAAAAAAACCTTTATAGTGATAAAAAAAATCTAGTAGCGTTATGGTATGTAAAAATCTTTTAAAATAATATAATTTCTTCTTTACACAAATGTATACAGGCTATCACAAAAATGAGGTAACACACTTAAACTTTTTATCTATTAGGCATAATTTGGCAGTGTATTTCAGCCTTTCATCATAAGCAGACAAATATTTCAACCTTTCATCATAAAACATCTCACATATATCTTTTAAAAAAAAGATGGTCAGGGACTTTACATGTATTTGAATGTAGACGTTTATGCTAGAGAGCGAAAAATTATTTTCTTTCGCAATTTTTGGACGACCCTGAAGCACGATCATCTGACCTGATTTGTTTCCCTTTGAAAGCCATTTAAAAGCTCTTCAGGTCAATGGTTCTGGCCTACCACGCTGCTATCGATTGAACGGCTTGACATTTGCGGCGCTTTTCTCCGGATGTAACGTGAGTACGCGTTAGAACTCTTTAAAAAGTTCCCCTCCCAAGGCATCCCAATGTTGGCAGATAGCCTTCGTGTAGCCGCCTTAACACCAAGATTAAAAGTGGTGCAAATCAGCATGTAATTAGGTTCATATTTCTTATACATTTTAGAATGTAATTTTCATTTTTCTTACATCACCTCATTAGTATATGGGGCACATTTTACTAATTGGATTTTTTTTTTTTGTACGAGGGTCGTATACAAATTTATATTAGTAACATTTTGACTATTAACCCTTTGAGGCGCAACCGTTTCCCAATGCTGAAAAAAGGGCAGCCTTGCCATCGCTCGACTTAGCTACCAGCAAGATGGCGGACGATCTCACAGCCAGCTGTCGTCAAAAAAGGGGTATCTAGATCTGTGGCACGCGATGAACGTTTCGGTCGTCCGCAATCTTGCTGGTAGTTAAGTCGATCGATGACAACGGCTGCCCTTTTTCCAGCACTGGGCAATCTATCCAGCTGTTCTCGCATTCTTCCATTTTTCAGCAGATGTCAGTGCTGTTAAAAATAATCGTGACCTTTTTTTTACGGAAAATGACAAGTAAGGGATTCTCGTGGAGCTATGTCACCCGCAGCTATTTTATAGAAATCAAATCCATTCTTCGTGACTGGCAACAGTCAAAACGTCAGAGTTTGGTGTTCCTAGAGCGGGGACACTGCGCGTTAAAGGGTTAAACCTCAGCTTCAACTTTAAAGCGTATAATAGTTCAGTCAATTGCGTTCTAGCCTCAAAGACTATTCAACAGATGCTCACTGAGTCCAGTAAACTTTTATATTTATTATTTATGTTTTACTTTATTAACTTTTATATTAATATTATTTTTCAAACGGGAAAACAACTCCTCATTACTAGTTTTTTTTGTTTTTTTTTTTGTTTTTCTGGAGTTATCTATTTAAACTATTCCTACCTAAACATAGTAGGGGTTTAAAAAAAAAACTAATCTGAACTGGAAAGACACCTGATCTAATTATTGCCTTTAACGTCAGTGTCGAGCTCAGTGCAAATTTATTGAAAGAGAAAAAGAAAGCCTATCGATCTATTGAAGAAAAGAGATTGAAAAAACGCGTCATAGGTACCAATTTAACTTTATATCAACGAAATCGAATTTTTTTTTCAGCTATCTTTGAAGGTTGGACTTCAGAACTTAATAAGGTTTAAGAGATGTGGAAATTTGGATAATTCTACAGTTCAGTTCATTTTGCTCGAAGCACCAAATTTGTCTGGGACCACAAACAATCCAGTTGGGTATGAGTATTTTTAAGTAGTATTGAATAGTGTTATTTAAGAAAGGACGAAAAGGTAATGAGAGTGCATGTTAGCTTTTTGATGGGAAGTAATTTCAGGTAAATGCCTTTTTTTTTTTTAATAAAATATACTTGCATAAAGTTTTTCTTTTTTTATGAAAAAGAATTACTTACGAATCTTGGTTGAAAATTCGGAGTTATCTGAATAGGAGTAGAAAACAATAAATTTTAAGTAAGCAGTTAGTTACTGAGAGCATTTACTATTTTATTATTCATTTTATTTATTTATTTATTTATTTATTTATTTATTTATCTATTTATTTATTTTTATTTTATTTTATTTTCATTTTAAGGTTTTGGACTTTCGTGCTAGAAAAAAAAAAGACAATCGAATCTTGGTTGAAAATTCGGAGTTATCTGAATAGGAGTAGAAAACAATAAATTTTAAGTAAGCAGTAGTTACTGAGAGCATTTACTATTTTATTATTCATTTTATTTATTTATTTATTTATTTATTTATTTATCTATTTATTTATTTTTATTTTATTTTATTTTCATTTTAAGGTTTTGGACTTTCGTGCTAGAAAAAAAAAGACAATCGAATCTTTGTTGAAAATTCGGAGTTATCTGAATAGGAGTAGAAAACAATAAATTTTAAGTAAGCAGTAGTTACTGAGAGCATTTACTATTTTATTATTCATTTTATTTATTTATTTATTTATTTATTTATTTATTTATTTTTATTTTATTTTATTTTCATTTTAAGGTTTTGGACTTTCGTGCTAGAAAAAAAAAAGACAAAAAAAAGTTAAATTTCTAGGAAAAGCCAACCTACCCTTTTGAGAGAGAGAAAGTGTTTTTTTGTTTGTTTGGTTGGTTGTTTTTTTTTTTTTTTTTTTTTTTTTTTGAAGATAAACTAGTTAGTTTAATACGAAAACAAAATCTTGCTCTAATTAGTATAATTGCGTTACTGGGTACAATTTAAAACCACATTTTCAGATTCTTCAGTGAGTACCGTCTTTAATTACGCACGTGAGTACCGTCTTTAAACGCCCACTTCATTCGGCCATCGTTCTTCTTACAACACGTAGCAATCTTTTACGAATAACGTAAACTTTAACCCCTTAAGCCTCACTCCCGTAAAAATCCCGGGCCAAGATTTCTCCCTCTATTTTTCGTGCAAGTGGAACTTCCGGTCAATCGTGTTCAAATGTTATGCGAAAGAAAGATAAGAGCATTTCAATTCTTATGTGCGGATTTTTTTATATCTCATTTTACACAACAGATGAAAATAAGCAGACTATTTTTAACTTAATTCGGAGATAATTTATTTTTAAATAGATGATAGCAGTACTCAAATACGCGTGTATTTGTGATATGAATTGTGCAAACTTATCTCACTTTTTTTACATATGCTCAAAGAAAACTTAACAAATATTTATTTATTTATTTTAAGCGGAAAGTTTAATTACATTCTCCTTTATTGTTTTAAACATATATTTTTAATGATTCCCTGCTTACTACAAAATACACATTCAGTCACAATACCCTTGAATGTTGGCTTTTCCTAGAAATTTAACTATTTTTTTCCCTTTCGCTCTAAAAAAAATGTCCGAAACCTTAAAATAATTACATATATTGTACATGAACTTATTTTTATACAACTTTCTGGCATAAAAAATAGGCACTTTTATAATGTTTTCTTGAAGATAGTACGACCGTTCAATGTTAATTGGCTATGCAGTTTTGCCAAACTACTTTTTTTTGTAAGCAGTAAATTTTTCGAATAATTTTCAAGATAGTAACAGGCTCGTATTTTAAATTCCGAAATTTTGTTATATTGTCTGCCGAATACTGCTGATAATCAAAAATGGTTAATTATATTCTGTAAAGGTATGCATAACATTTGCAAAAAGGGTAATTCTGCAATATGCTTAAGGTGACCGTACGTCCCGTTGTTAGGTGGCTAGTCTCGTTGTCCCCAAGCGCAACTTCGGGATACCGTAATGTTCCGTCTTTAGAAAATGTCCCGTTTTTAGGAAGAGAGTAACCCACGGTAACGATTTCAATAAAGGCAGCTAAAAATCTAAAATCTTCTAACAGCAGTGTCTAAAAAATAAAAAAAAAATAAAATAAACTAACCTCCCTCCCCTCTCGAGACGCAGAGAAAACGACGGGGGGATGTATTGTGTTTGTTTTTTTAATGTTTTTTTTTGTCTACTATTTCAATTTATTTAATTTTATTTCTTTTTTTAAAGTCATGTTCCTCTTTTGCTTATCCCCCCCCCCCGATCTACACTTTATTTTCCCTTCTCATTCTGGTTTTCTAAGAATTTTTTTCCTTCCGAATGACAATTTCCTTTTTTCTGTGTGTCCTTTTGTTTACATTTCTCACTTTCCTACCTTCCTGTCTTGTGTCGGATGGTGTTTTTGAAGTCGAAGAAGGGCCTACCCCTTGCACCACCCGTAACGTACGTCTTACACTATTTGTTATAGTATATGTGTGTTTCAGCAAAGGTTTTTTTTACATTTTATTTTGAAATGAACATTAACACCAGCTTTTTTGCGCGTTTTCTTAACAGCTAAAAGGTACCCAGACCTGAAATTAAGTCTCCCTACTCTATTACCTTAAAAACAGTAGATGTCCCGTTTTGAGGAAGAAAATAAACACACTATTGCCAAAAAAGTAGTAGATGTCCCGTTTTGAAGGAAAAAAATAAGTGGTCACGTTCAATATGCATCCACTTCGTTATTATCAATAAAACCACTTTACTTTGCGTTTATGAAATATAGGGCAAAAGCTGCTATCATATGTAACAAATGATGGTTACTTATAATAGCTAGGGGAAAACTATAAACAATGATATCAAGTACAATTAAGTCTGCCTAATAACAGGAGACATCTTCTTTCGGTTGCTAGCCTGGCGTCAGCCGCTTTACGCAGGTAATCATGATGACACCACACGCCACATGAGTGGGATGCGCGTCATATAATGACGTAATCAATGACGGCTCGAAGCTTCAGTTCATTGGGGGGTGTTGCTTCAAAAAATTTGTTTTAATGCTGTTTAAAAAGCAACATTAGATAAATGAGAAAAAAAAAATTCTATTCGATAAGAAAAAGATATGGTTTGTTTTTGTGTTTAATGCAAGGCTACACGAGAGCTATATGCCTAAAAGTAAAATGTCCTGGGAAAATGACCAGAGCCTGATCATAGGTGGACGGGGCCCCGGGGAAAGAGGTTATTTTGGGGGCCCTATACTATCACAAGCATTTTGACTTATTTTTGTTTGCTGTTGCATTTTCCCGACATAAAAATAAAACGTTTTTAAAGAATACTAAATTAAATTAAAAATTACCTATTTATTTATGCTTATTTAGAACAAGACTATGTATTTAAAAGTGATTTTAATATTTTTTTAGTCCGTTTGTATTATTAGCGCATGGGTGCACTCATTCTAGGAATGGCAATTACGAGGCACGGGAGCAAAGTTTCCGACGCCAAAAAATTTTCTTGATGCACCAAAAAGTTCAAAATTTTCTTTCCTTCATCATGAAATAAAAAATGTTAACTAATGGATATTTTGTGGTGAGCATATATATGGCCATACCATACGTTTTCAAAAACTCTTAACTTCTTGTTTATGGATCCATGAGTCTTAAAAAGACTATTCAATTAGAAGAACGGAAAATAAATCTCTTAAGTCCATTTATTGTTAAAAATTAAGCGATAGATATTACAAAGGAAATTGAGTTGCAAAAAAGTTATTATTGCTGTGTATATGAATGTGTAATAAATCATGATAACAATAAATCGGGAGATTTGGGGACCCTTATTTTTCTGAGGCCCCGGGCTATTGCTCCGCATGCCCGTGTGATAATCAGACTCTGAGAATGACTATTTAAGGAGGTCTAACGCGTATTCACGTTATATCTGAGAAAACCGCCCAAAACTCGATTAGATCAACAGCCACGAAGTAGGTCACTGGCCTGGACGTACACAAGTCAGCCATGTTCAGTGTTTTATCCACCAGCCATGGTTGACCCTAAAGGAAATTTTTAAAATATATATATATTTTCTTACATTAAATGCATACCTTTAAATTTTGCATTTAAATATTTACGACCATAAAAAAAACCTTTATAGTGATAAAAAAAAATCTAGTAGCGTTATGGTATGTAAAAATCTTTTAAAATAATATAATTTCTTCTTTACACAAATGTATACAGGCTATCACAAAAATGAGGTAACACACTTAAACTTTTTATCTATTAGACATAATTTGGCAGTGTATTTCAGCCTTTCATCATAAGCAGACAAATATTTCAGCCTTTCATCATAAAACGTCTCACATATATCTTTTAAAAAAAAGATGGTCAGGGACTTTACATGTATTTGAATGTAGACGTTTATGCTAGAGAGCGAAAAATTATTTTCTTTCGCAATTTTTGGACGACCCTGAAGCACGATCATCTGACCTGATTTGTTTCCCTTTGAAAGCCATTTAAAAGCTCTTCAGGTCAATGGTTCTGGCCTACCACGCTGCTATCGATTGAACGGCTTGACATTTGCGGCGCTTTTCTCCGGATGTAACGTGAGTACGCGTTAGAACTCTTTAAAAAGTTCCCCTCCCAAGGCATCCCAATGTTGGCAGATAGCCTTCGTGTAGCCGCCTTAACACCAAGATTAAAAGTGGTGCAAATCAGCATGTAATTAGGTTCATATTTCTTATACATTTTAGAATGTAATTTTCATTTTTCTTACATCACCTCATTAGTATATGGGGCACATTTTACTAATTGGATTTTTTTTTTGTACGAGGGTCGTATACAAATTTATAATAGTAACATTTTGACTATTAACCCTTTGAGGCGCAACCGTTTCCCAATGCTGAAAAAAGGGCAGCCTTGCCATCGCTCGACTTAGCTACCAGCAAGATGGCGGACGATCGCACAGCCAGCTGTCGTCAAAAAAGGGGTATCTAGATCTGTGGCACGCGATGAACGTTTCGATCGTCCGCCATCTTGCTGGTAGTTAAGTCGAGCGATGACAACGGCTGCCCTTTTTCCAGCACTGGGCAATCTATCCAGCTGTTCTCGCATTCTTCCATTTTTCAGCAGATGTCAGTGCTGTTAAAAATAATCGTGACCATTTTTTGCACGGGAAAGGACGTGCTAAAAAGTGAAGGATTCTCGTGGAGATAGGTCACCCGCAACTATTTTTATAGAAATCCAATCTACTCTTCGTGACTGGCAACAGTCTAAACGTCAGAGTTTGGTGTTCCCAGAGCGGGAACACTGCGCGTTAAAGGGTTAAAGAGAGGATTTTTTTTCTTAGAGTAGTCTTTTTTCCTACCTTATTTTGAAATTTTTTTCTATTTACATTGTCCTCTTATTTCTCACATACATAAAGAGTTAAACGCGAAAACAGTTTCTTGGGACGCTCTGTATATATATATATATATATATATATATATATATATATATATATATATTCAATGTATTACTATTTTATAAGTTCACTAAGATATTATTTTTTAAATGAATAGTTTGATTTCTACATGACAGTTTATGTTTAGAACTTTTAATCCACAGAAGATAATGAATTCTGTAACAACATTTGTAAACGCTCAGAAATGCTTGAATTCATTCAAAGGATAGATAAAACTCCAATATTTCTTTAAATCTGCACGAGTTTTTTATTATAAGTACAAAATTGTGCTTTTTAGACGAATAAAATTTGTGCATTTTAATTTTCGGACTGGCAAATGGTACTTGTACTTGTATCCTCACACTGGTAATCCTTGTATTTGGTATGGTGGATACTATTTTATCCGCTAACCTTCGAAGTAACTCACACTGCTGGATTAACTCACGGGTTGCATGTTTGGTGAATACGGCTATTAAAACGTTAGCAATTTTATTTCTAACGTCGGGAAGAAAATAGTAAAACAATCGAACAAAGATGCTCAGAGTTACAGGAATTTTAAGAGTATACAAGTTTACTTAGCATTATGTGCAGTCTATAATTTTGAAAAAAACACAGTTCTTTCAGCAACATCCTTGAAATACTTAATTCAGATTATAAAGGAATAACTCAAGGTTGTAACAAATTAAAAAAGCACCTTAGATTAAAGTCTTGAAAACATCAACATTTTGACTTAGTTTGACTGGAGAAGTTTATGGAAGCAAGCGAAAATTGCAAAGAATTGCAGTAAACAGTTTCAAGAAAATCGTCATAATTCCAAATCATTAAAAGATTTAGAATGGCAAAGAGGCAATTCACCCCGCTCTCAAACGATCATTGATTGCACGGATCGATAGAATTTATGGTAGACAGAGCATAATCGATATTCAATTGATTTAAATTTACAAGCGCGAAACAGTCAACAACATAACGATAAGAAGAAAACTTCGAAGTTAATAAAAATTGTTTGCAGTAGTTTAGAAGGAATCAGCAGATTACCCATGGTCATACCATCACTCGTATTTAAAAACTTATTGAAAACAAATAAATTTTGCTCCTGACAGCTTCGAGTAAGCCGATGGAATTGAAAATACAGTCAATTCCGGTTATAGTGAACCCGGATATAGTGAACTTTCGGCTATAGTGAAAGTACATCGTTAGTCCCGATTTACTTACATTAGAAATGTGCATAGCATTTTTCGGTTTTAGTGAACGTGACTCCGGTTATCGTGAACCTCAAACTGAACTTCGAAAAATTCTGAAAATGGCGGAGAGGAAGTTTTTCGATGTCTAACATTCTCAAAGGTTGTCTGCATTGCATTCGATAAATACACAAAGAGATTATCAAATATCTCTTACGAAATACAGGGGAATTGTCAGTGGCTAGGCTAACATGGCGAGGGGGAGAGGGGAACAATCGCACACTAGAGAAAGGGCTTTTAGACTATAGACCGCTGTGAAACCAGGAATTTATCCACTCCAGTGATGCATACTATCTTTAGCTCTTCAATTCCCTTGCAAAACACCCCAAGTCTTGTAGCTCGAGCCTCCCCTTACTCCTTTTCTCCCATACCTTAAAAGATAAGCTCATCTTTGCCACCCTGCATGAAAGGCCGTGACACCCACATTTCCACAATAAAGAAGGTAGCAATGACAGTTTTTAAAAGAAACATGCTACTTTTTTCATTCTCATTGTTGACCAGAAAGAAAAGACCACAAGCGCTTCAATCCAATTCATCAAACTGTGCCCTCCTAATTGAATTCACTCTTGCTATCCGGGGACTTCTGTAAAATGGGATTAAATTCTTAGCCGGTTAGAATCAATGGCATTTTTCGGCTACTAAGCACTTAACAAAAAGTAGGTTACATTTCATGGTGAACGGAAGCGGACCTATCTCTCTTGTCCTTGAACGATTCCATTTTCTATTTCCGGTGAAATAGCACAGGTCAAGGATTACCACTACACGCTATTGTTTATTGACTATAGCACTTTCCGGTCAATTGAATGTAATCTCCCAAATTATTGTAGCACTTAGAAGTAATAAGACATTAATACAATTAATTATGTTTGATTTACACAAATATCCAGTGCGGGTATAAAACACTATTTTTTACTTAATGTATAGAATGCAGTCCTTGTTCATATGGGGACACTTCGCTTATAGTGAACATCGGATATACTGAACGAAATTTGCCGGTCCCCAGAGGTTCATTATAATTGGAGTCGACTATATGTATTTTCGAGCAACTTAAACAAGGGTCGACCAGTCATAGGAACTGATAGCACTCTCTCTGAAATCTCAAACCGCAGAGTCAAGATTAAAGGAACGAGGATTATTAGAAAATGCTTACCTTCAATTCGGTGTCTTCGAGAGTCAAACCAGCCATTCAGGTTACCTCACTCGCGAAGTCACGGTGTTTGATGAATACCGCTTAAAATATTCAAGTTTATGGTGCTTTGATATCTTATTCCATCTTGAGTCACTCTTTTCTGAACTAAATTAGTGGGACCGATTAATATCTTGCGATGATATATCTTATAATAAGTTTGAGGTGCATTTATTTTCGGACTTGAGTGTATGTAGTCCGGGTGTCCGAGTGGTCAGAGTAGTCACACTGCTAGTTTCTTAAAAGCGAAAGAAGTAGAGCTCAGAATTCTATACATGTCTGTTTCCACTGGTTTTGTCTGCTTTCTGGGGCTTGGACTTTTAAGCGAACCCCTGAAACCAAGCATACGAAATGAAATGTTTCTCAAACGAACATAGTTGTGTTGGAGTACTGAAGGATTACGGGTAAAAAGTTGTGAAAACAACTGAATTCCTTCCTAGAATTGTCCCAAGATTAGTCTGGTAAGCAGAATGTTTATGTTTCTCCAATGGAACATCACCAAGCTAATCGTGATGGATGAGAAAGGAAAGCCTCTTTCAAGCACATTCTTTTCCAGAAAACTTCACATAAGAAGCTTTCTCTCATGCAACATACACTGGTTTATTTCCAGCAAAAGCTCACTTCAATTCAATTTTTGGATCAAAATTTCCATTTAATATTTTATTCAACAATACAGGAAACATATAATAGGGTTAATAAAAACTTTTTTTTTTTTTTTTTACTAACGCATACAGCTTATGCATACGCATTGAAAAGCTTTCACCCCGGAAAATATTTCCGTAATTCAATAATCCTGAATACAATATCTTATAGACATATATATTTTTTCAGATTTATTCTTTTGAGAATAATTTCGTTAGTGCTTCTGTAGCTTCACAGACTAGGATAGCCGCGGATGCAATTTATTTATTTTTCCCCTTCAAACGATACTGCGTCTAGATTGGGTCCACTTCTGTTTTTTGTTGTTTACATTAATGTTTGCAATAACTTAGAATAAATGGGAGGTATATCTGCATTGTTGCATCTACACCCTTTCGCTTTTATCCTAATAGACGATGTGCTATTTTTGTGTGATAAAATTTGATCTTTAGCTCACTACATTATCGTTCGTCGATTCAATAGTAAATTAATATCACTGCCTATTAATGTGTTATCCGTTTACCGGAAAACCTCGTTTAACCCTTTGAGGCGCAACCCTTTCCCAATGCTGAAAAAGGGCAGCCGTTGCCATCGCTCGACTTAACTACCTGCAAGATGGCGGACGATCGAAACGTTCATCGCGTGCCACAGATCTAGAGCCCCTTTTTTGACGGTAGTTCAGTCGAGTGATGGCAACGGCTGCCCTTTTTTCCACATTGGGCAATCTATCCGCCTGTTCTCTCAATCTTCCATTTTTCAGCAGATGTCAGTGCTGTTAAAAATAATCGTGACCATTTTTTACGGGAAAGGACGTGCTAAAAAGTAAAGGATTCTCATGGAGCTATGTCACCCGCAACTATTTTTACAGAAATCCAATCTATTCTTCGTGACTGGCAACAGTCAAAACGTCAGAGTTTGGTGTTTCCAGAGCGGGAACACTTGAGTCATTTTGAGTCATTTGACCTTGAGTCATTTTTGCAGACTTTTAATTAGTGATAATATAAGCGCATGTTTGACCAGCCGGCAGTGCACATTAACTAGGTTATACACACAGCCTGAAAGTATCGTATCACGGTCATATTTTATACACCAAGGGGTTTTTAAGCATCTAAAATTATGTCGTTCGGGACAAAGATGTCTATCTCCCACTCCCTCCTCCTCTAACGTTTTATGGGGGACACTTTTAAAAAATCAAACAATATATTTGTTAAAAACTAAGCTGAGTAGCTGGAGCGAAAATATTATTGTAGAGACAGAGCTAGGAAATTTTGTTAGCTGGAGCCAAAGTCAAGATCTAATAAGGTAATAATTTGAAGCTAGAGACAGAAAAACTCATTTTATTGGCTTTCTGTGTAAATGTACGGGTAGCAATTAATAACTGTATTAGTAACCGTAAAAGGACATTAACTTCGACTGAATTTGACTTAATCTTGAAAGAAGAATTATATGCCTAAAAGTAGGATCTGAAATCAGAATTTAAGAACTCAACATATTTCAAGCTTTACAGGATGTTTGGAAGGAAATGTGCTTCTGAAGCTCCAACGCTGTGTTCCAAAGGGCATTCAAAGGCAAATATGGGATATCAACTGTGGACACTGAATGGCCATCTCTGCCGTTGTGCGTTTACAGTGTTGGAAGCTAATAGATTAAAAGGGCAGCAAATTCTCAAACTTGCCACTCTGAGCAATTGCCCAAACGGCCTGAATTGTTCCGTTTATTGTGGTTGTTTATCTTTGAGCCTTAAAATATATAAAGCTTTTAATAATTTTCTCTTGATAGAACTTTCAATAATGGTAAACACACTTTAAATATGCATGCTGTACTAGTGTACAAAAATGAAGGATGAGGTGGATTTTTTAGTGCTGCGTTACGCAGCGCAGCTGTGTATAAAATCGATGGAAATTATACTTTAACATACTCAGCATATAAGAATGCGGAAAAGGTAAACAAAAGCTTGGAGGGGAAAAAAGTAAAAAAGAATTCCGATTGCTATATTTTCAACTTCGTTCTTAATTTTTACACACCAGTGTGCTATTAATAGTTGCCATTATTAATCATTTCAACCTACACTCAGCAATTTTTTTTCCCTGTTGGCAATCTGTATTTTCAAAACCCTTACTGTTCTACTGATCATAAAAATATTTTGTTATCTATGATCATTGTTAATATGTTTCTTTATTGTGTGTATTAAGGCAAACATGCACGAGAGGTATCTGCCTAGGATGGAGATTACGTCGGTCCGAGAACTTTCTAAGGGGTTCTAAAGCGTATTTACGTTACATCTGGAGAAAACAGACCAAAACTCCAGACCGTTAGATCGACGGGGCCCGAACCCGGGAACTTCACACTTCGGCCGTCTACCACTTTGAGTGCCTTATCCACTCGGCCATGATGGGGCTCATTGTTAATGTGTGGTTATTTTATGTTAAAATTTAGATTTTAGTTAATACAAGTTCTGTGGACGTCATTGAATTTTAAAGTCAAACAGTGAAGATTAAAAAGTGAAGTAAAAGATTAAAAACTGAAGATTGAGAATTTTTTCCAATAACATTATTGACAAACATTCCTCTTCACTGTCTCCACTGAGTCGCAAACTTTACACTGAAAAAAGTAGATTAATGAAAGAAATATCCTTCATGCAGTCCAGCTCCTAGTACCACAAAAAGTAAAAAGTGAAAGTCAATCCAAACACTCGAAATGCAAATTAGAAAAATATAAATAATTTTGATTTATAAAACTCTCTTTATAAAACTGCATATTTTTTTATACTTAGCAAATAAAATGGATAAAACTGCCTTCAAATTTCACTTCTGTATCCAGTGCTTCGAGTAACAAACTAGCTTCTTTTAAACTTGGTATTTTGTAGCCTGCGGCAGCAAACATTTTTCTAGTCCAAGCTCTGTAACATGTTTCTATCAAAGTACCAAGTTTCTAGCAGAAACAAATTTTGTTCACTTTTAAGACTTGAGTGTAACGATCAATATCAGATTTTTAAAGTAGAAAACGTTTCCCAAACTGTATTTTTAGTGCACTTGCCTGGGTAAAGTACTAGCAATTCACAGAGAGAGGGGGGGAATGAAGAAATTTATGATTAGTTATAAGGAATGCATCGAAATCAGAAGCATACTATGACTTATAGCCTGATATGCCAGCTATTAATGTTTTTCTTATATACAGGTTGTCCGAAATTAAAGATTACGGACAACCTGTAATAAGTCCTGTTTTAAAGTTGTCTGCAGACGAAACTATTTTTGATAAAGTTATGAAATTTTGTGTAGGACGTAATTAAGGTGTGGGAATTTGAGGGAATAAAGAAAATTAGTTCAAATGTTCGCCACCAGGGGGCGTAAGAAAGAATGTTCCACAGCTGACAGCAGTGTGTTCAGGGAAATGTTACGAACATATGCTGTGAAATGCTTTCTGTAAAATCAGAAACACTTCGTGGATTATCACGACTTGCTAAATGTATCAAACTCCCTCAAAGCCATAAGTCGCATGGATTGAGATCTGATAGACCGCGAAGGCCATGGAATTCCCCCTGGTGGCGAATATTTGAACTTTTTTTTTATTTCTCAAACAAATTCCCAATCCTTTATTATGTCCTTTACAAAATTTCATAACTTTATCAACAATAGTTTCGTCTGTAGACAACTTTAAAATATGGTCGTTTAATTTCGGAGAACCTGTACTTCCAACGAAAATATAAAAATGTTTGAAAAAAATACAGGTTTTAGTGAAATTTTCTCTATTATTGAAACTCCAAGGTTGCTCGTTCATAAAGAAAATAAATGATTAATACATTAATCTTATGCAATTTCAGGAAACGGTTAATTGAATCAGGACACTTAAATCTCGCATTAGAAGTTTTCAACGGGATTCTGCGTATTGATTAAACAATGTTTTATTTTACCTTTATTAACAAATATTAAACGTATTAGGATTACTAATTTTTAATAACCGCCGAAGTGGTGTAGTGGCTAAAGAGCCATTCTATCACGCTTGTTGATCCGAGCTCGATTCCCGGTTTGGGCTTGGGTGTTAGGGGGAGACTTGGGGGGTTTGGTGTCTTCATAGAGGTTAATGTTGGCCGCCCACACTAGAATGGCTAATACCTTCGAGAAGTTGTAATAGCGAATGCCTAATAGCCAAGTGTCCACCCGTTATTAAGATAATAACCATAGCATTGACTTTTCTTCTAAATAAACAATAATATTTTAAAACAATTTTACTTATATCATTCTTTTCTTATGTTTTATGCATTGATTTTCTTACATTTATTTAGGCTTTTTTTTAACGAAATTGCTCTAGTCCTTGAATAAATTAAATATTGTTATAAAGTCTTAACCAATAATCTGTGGTAATTCTTGACAAATCAAAACATGAACCACAAACGTTATTTTCCTAATAAAATTTTAAGATGCTATGTAAAAGAAACAGTTTTTTTTTCTCTGGTCCGTGAGATGGTTAATTGATCACTCTTTATTTTATTTGTATAATGATTTTTGTAGTCTAATATTTTTTTAAATAAATTGCATACTCAATTAAGAAAACATACTTTAATTGTACCTAACTTTCGAAAAACATTAGAATATTAAAATCACCATTTACTCAAATCACCTGTTAACTGATTTTCAGATGCCCATGCATAAAGCGTGATTCAATTACGGTACTTTTAAATGTATTAAATCTGTTCATTAATCTTACTGTCTTAATTGTACTGTGTTAATTGTACTTAAATGGGTGGAACTAGAATTCATGAGTCTATGTACTCCTTATAAATACACTGCAAAAAAAGTCTGTCAAATTAACATAAAAAACTGTCAGCCAGGACGCCAGTTTATTTCCGTTTTTGTAACAGAAGTTTTCTGTAAATTTTACAGATTCCCAGTTGATTTTACAGAAATTTTCCGTATACTGAAAAAAATACGGAAGATACGGAAATCATACGGAACTGACAGTTTTTTTCTGTAAATTTGACAGACTTTTTTTTGCAGTGTACTAGATCCTAGAATGAGACACTTCTGAACCCACTTACCGAATTTTTAGATCTCTCCTCTATAAGCTGGTGCTTGTATCCTGATGAAAACATCTGTAAGTCGATGCGTTCGCTAGCGGGTAGACTCACAAATGGTCATTCTAGTGCATGAGTGTATCGAACGATAACTCGTTACACAAACTGGTCATTCTGCTGCGATTAGATAGAATACTGCGGACTAGAAAATATCGACCATTTCGTCTATACTAGTTGTGTTTATCACCTACACGTATAATTCCGTGTTCTGTTCTAGTTTTGGGAGATAGAAAACAACGATCTATTCGTTCTAGATGAGAGCGGTATTTTTTTTCTCCGTATAGAGTTGAATCTATTTAACACTTAGTACATGGGGTCTTTGGTCCATGCTTACTAAACCGTGGGTTTATGGGTTTAATGTGGATTTTTGGTTAAGGCAAAGCTACATGAAGACTATTTGCTTAAGAGGGGTATGACTTGGGTGTAGGACATTTAAAGGGATTCTAGTGCGCATTCACATTTCACCTGGAAAAAAACTGACCCAAACTCCTGACAATTAGATCGACAGCCGCGCAAGAGGCCAGAACCCTGGACCTGGACATTTCAGCCATCTACTAACGTTCTTCTCCCAATGTCAGTTCATTGGACTGCGAGTTATACTATTACTGTAAATTGAGCTAACACCGAAATTAATTTTCTGCGTGATTTCAAATTTTCGTTAAATAAAATAAAATTTTTACTTTGAACTTTTTACTTACTTTTTGTTTTACTAAACCATGCATAAAAGCTGTACTTAATGTAAACTTATTTAGAAATGACTTTTCATAATATATTAGCCATGGTAATCGAAATAAACGATAGAACTGGTGTTACTGTAGACTGCCTGTATCAGTAAAAATGACAATACACTTGCATTCAAAAATATTTTTAATGAATAAAAACATATTTCGTATGATAAATTATCGAAATTAATAGAAAAAAACTATTAAAAAGTGCTATTAACTCGATTGAAAACTAAAGTCAAACCCCCTATTTATTTACTTCATAAATCTAAGGCCTTACATTTAATTTAACCTACAAAAGAGTTTTCTATGTAAAAAAACGGCGGAAAAAATATCCTAAAAATACAAAATGCATGCAGCGCTCTTTTACACTTTTCAAAAAAAAAAAAAAAAAAAAATCAAAATTGACTTACACAAAAAGCACTTTGTTTTCCCTTCAATGGATCCCTTTTTCCAGCTATATATATATTCCGGAAAATTTTGAAATCTTTCAAAAGTGAGAAAATAAATCACTCACTCGTATAAAATTCGACCTCCCTTTATTTTAAACTTTTCAAGCTATTTTTATAGTGATTCACAAACCATTAAAAATTTCCAAAAAACGGAAGAAATAAAACATCAAACGGGGCAGGTTCGTAATTTTTTTTTCTTTCCTTTTTTCTTCTAAGTGATAGTTATAAACTTCCTAAGCTTTTGTAAAATATTAAAAAGTTGCCTGAGGCTGATACCTAGCTTCACCTGCATTAAATTCTTTATCAACTTTGTTTAAGAAGACTTTAAAGTCAAAAGTTGTTTAGCGTTATAAAGCGTATGCATTTTTTTTCAGCAAGAAATATTGGAATTTATCTAGTTATATAATATTTATGCTCAGCATGCACAGCTGCATTATGCTCAGCAAAAAAGCAGGGTTTGGGTAAAATTGTAATTTTTTTTTTTTTTTTTATTTAAAAAGAAAGCACGTTCATAAATAACCGTTATTCACATTTTATAATATGAAGTACGTTTAACATGCATGATAATGTACTTTATAACTTACGTTTATAAATCAACGTTTATTTTTAGGAACTAATGCAGTAGGAGAGTGACTTTTCCATCAGACGTAAGAATTGCTTTTAAAACTTTTTAAAATGAGTTGTTATAATGTATGGAATAAGTAAGTTTATAGTAATTCTTGGTGTGAAGCAAAAAATATGTAAGGTTGGTGTTATAAAACCCAGTACTTAAATTTACGTTGTTGCCTCACAATTTTGACTTAACAAATTTTTCTTTTGTTAATTAAATTAATAGTCGCATTTTCAAGAATTATTAATAACAAACATTTCTTTTGAACAAACATGCAAAATTTTTGTTTCATCTAATTGAGAAAATAAATCATAACTTAGAAATTAATAATATTATATCGATACTTGGAAAAGCATGCCTTTATTTTGTAATGGCTCTGAGTAACTCGTTGTTAGAAAATGACGAAATCGATCATGTATTTTTTCAAGTCTCCGTAACGTTTCCTAAACTCCTTTTCTTTTTTCGAAGATCCATTGAATTGTTACCTTCAGTCAAATCCAGACCTTTATTTTCGATTCTTAAGTACAAATATCAAATATTATGTTCGAATTCTTATAAACTCTGCAGTTAGAATACTAAAGTGGGCTTATTTATCGAAGCCATTTGTCTGTACATGTTGATAAATAAAAAAACTGTATATATGCTGAGGAATGTGAGGATGGGGCGCCAATCATAAGTTATCTTTTGTTTGGGGGGGGGCACAATGTTAAAAGGTTGGGAACCGCTTCACGATAAAATTATTATCACCAATTGCTTTTGAAGAATTTTGAATTCGGTCCTTTATGGCAAGAGTCAACCAACAAGCCTTTATGTCTTAACAATCAATGTGGAAGTAGTAGACCACAAAATAATTGTAAATGTCATGGTTCACTCTTGGAACAACTGGTTTTTGTAAATTAGTATGTTTTTCTTAAAATAATGGCCGATTTTCAACTTCGACCCCCCAAAACTATAGTATTCTTAAAAAAAAAAAAAAAAAAAAAAAAAAAACAAGTCTAATACAACACATAGGTAACATGAAGAACATATCCTGAAAATTTCATCAAAATCTAAAATGTCAGCTATCCAAGTCATTTGCCTGATTTCTAAAAAAGACTGGTTCTTAAGCAAATGCGGAAACCATTGTCAAAATTTACTGTTTGGTATGAGTGGATTCATAAGTTTACTATAAGTTTTAAAACCAATTATTTGTAGCTGTACAAAGCATAACACATAGCATCCAACCTCCCCACCACCACCCACCTTTTAAAAAAATCTCAATTTTAGCTCAATGTAAATTCAAAAACATTCCAGGCGCAGTTAGTTGAATCCAGTATTCCAAAAACTACTATTGTATGTATGAACATTTGATTCTGCGTGAACATTATTTTAAAACGAATACATATTCGCGTCAATGAATTCCTATGTAATAGGTGCGTGATAAATTCTTGCAGAAAAAGGCATTTTAAAAAAATACGATAAAAATAGTGCCGTTTGCATAAAAATATTCACATAAATTTTGAATTTTTTTTTTCACCAAGTGTACGAGAAAGACATTACTATAGAAGACAAATGAAATAAAAAAATTATTTTCTATGATTTCTTAAACTTACATTTTCTTCTTCCTTACTTTCACCTAAATGTTCAAATATTGCATTAATAGAACTTTGTTGAACATCTCAGTTTTGTTTAAGACAAGTTCCTAGCAAAATCCCGCCTAACTATTGATTTTTATCAACGCACGTCTAGAACGTGGAAGCTCTAAGACAGAATCGTCAAGAATCAACTCGGTTAACTACAGCTACAAAGTATAAAAATTATTCTCGTGCATTTCTCTAGCTTCGTTAAATTGATTAAATTTATCAAGACTCAGGAAATTTGGACTTTCATTATTTAATTATTATATCCAGGCATCTCCCTTTTTCATTATTCACTACTGTCTTTTATTCCTGGAACTCATTTCTTTATTCCTTTTGAATGTTTATTGAGAATGCAGAGTTTTAATTCGGTAAGAGAAAAAAAAAAGAAGAAAGTACGTATTTTTTTTAATTCATCTTTACGTCTTCTAAATTGAAAATGTAAGAAATTAAATTTCCTCCTGTCTGCTACTTATCTGTCACTTTATTTGGATTTATTTCATCGAGTGCTCTTGTTTGAATAGGCACTCTAATTAGATTACTTGATTAAAAAGTAAATAAAATGTTTTAAATTCCAACAAGCAATTCATTAAATTGTATGAATACTGAAAATTATTCCATACATATATTTTGCTAGATTACGACCATGCTCTAGAAACAAGAAAATGATTTTGTAGAGACTTTTGACATCGACTGTACTTCAACATACAGGCTAAAGAGCCAAATATCGCATGATTTGCATTTTCAATATCAGAACTAGTTGGCTATTAACTTCTACTATAATAATATTTTTTTATCAATACTTTACAATATCATCTCAATCTCATTTTGTTTTAATTTAAATGCTGGTAGACGCGTTAAAGTTATATTTGATTACATTAACAGACAATGTAGAAAGTACAACATAAAAAGAAATATAGTAGAGTAACAAAAATGTAACGGGAAGTGTATTTTTACTGAATATCATGTCTTCGCTATCCCATGCTGTCATGAAATTAATATAATAATATCTTTAAATGTGACGACTATAGCCCTGTACCAAACATATTTACATGGAGTTAGCCTTTCAGATACTACAAAATATGTCTCCTTTTCATTCCAAGACATCTTAAGCACGGTTAAATTTATGTAGCATTCGTCATCAAAACTGATAATCAAGTCAATTAATAGAATCCACATGTGCACATCCAATAACAAGACCACTCTGAGGAAAAATGCTTTTTACTCCCCAAGTCCCCATTTACGTTCATAAGAGGTTGTGTTGCGTATTTTAACACAACACTGAACGAAGATATAACCTGTCTGGTTCCATTCTTGAAGAAGTATAACGCTAAAGATTCCCCATCTCTTCCCAGTATTGCTTCCTGCATAGATCTTTGAATCCTCCTTCGAGAATTCTCTTGTTTGTCATTGTAAAACATTTATGAATGTCACATGCATTTACGAATGTCACATACATTACATGAATGTCACATACATTCAATAGAGTACATGATAGAGTACATAATAATGACACATAAAAAATGTATAGCAATCTGTACATATTTAGGACAAATCAAGCACGGATAGACAGTCAGACAATTCGAAATCATAAACAATTCTGAACTTTGTTGGAGAGTCTTTAAAAGAAGTGCACCTAAAGAAAATAACAATCAAGCAATAAACGCAAAAAGCAAAACATAACGACATAGAAAATAATCATTTCTCTTCTTGAAAATTAAACCCGTCATATGACACAGACTCTAAGAATTCATTTGACAGAGGGTGTGTCCTAAGTCGGTAAAGATACCTTTTTTTAATGCGATTAACCGCAGTAGGTGGATAATGTCAATGGTGTAAACAGCATCTGATATTACAAATCTCTGACAGCATCTAAGGATCATTCTTTATTTTGTTTCACAATATGAAAATTAAGTACAGCTATATGTGTATTCTCCTAAAGGTTTCCGAGGTCAACTGAGAAGTTGCCAGAGGCTTAGTTATATAGCAGGAGGAAGTTGCAGCGTTAATATAAAAAAATGTTATCGCTTTAATTTACATGCTTCTTATTATTTGTGAGGCAAACTTTCTTTCGGGTTGTACAAATAAGGAATTGTTCGTTGTTAAAAATGCATTATCTAATATATATACAGGGTAGGTCAACGGATACTGTTTAGAACGAAACGGAATTTTAAAACAAATATGAGTAGCGCACTTAATAAACGCACTACTTGCTAGCAAAGCACTCACCTATACAATTGCCACCCCAGTTATCATGCGCATAAAATGTCGTCCCACTTGAACGGCGCCAGCACCATCTATTGCATTGTTTTTCAACTATAACCCGCCGGGCCAACTAGTGCAATCCAAAGTCTGCATCTTTGTTTGCATCTGTTCTTTACACACATCCATGACGTTGACTTGAAATTTTGCACATATGTAAAGTATGTATTTTGTAAAAAGATTTTGGGGAAAATGTTAACAAGTCCAAATTTTTTTAGAAATCTGTTCATTCCCCTATTTTTAACAATTTTTCGAAAATTTCATTTTTGAAAAGGAGCGCTTCCAACACCATTAGACCAACTATCATGAAATTTCGCATATTTGCGGAGTAAAGCATAGCGAAAAATCTTCGGTTGCTTTCAAAACACAGCAATCACCTGTTCTCCAGTTATAACTAATTTTTCTCAACTTTTAACCTTGACAGAAAATGTATCCGATACCATTAGACGAATCAACTAGAAATTTTGTACGTAGTATATATCCCTGTAAAGGCCAGCTCAATAGGTTGAACATTTTGCACAGAAAAAAAGAAATTCTTAGCTATTTAAAAAGTTTTTAAAGCTTCCCCTTGCCGTTTTTTAGTGAGTTTTCAGCAATTTTCAACTTTTAAAATCTCAGATTTGAAATATTGAATTGGTTTGGAAAAACTTGCTGTGCTTACTGAGTATCTGTAAATTCCGTAACTTAGAAAGTGTTTTAATGAAAATACGTTTTCTAATTAAAAATGAAGCATATTAGCAATAATTTTGCTAACAAAAATTAAGTTTCCTATCAGTTGTAGGATAGCTTTTGTGTTTAAATAATGGTTGGTTGGTTGGTTGGTTTGTGTTTAATGGCACAAGGTCCAAAAAGGACATACTGCGCCAGACAATGAGTTAAAACCATAAATGATGTATTCAGGTATAAGGTGTCACGAAACTTAGTAAAAGCTAAAATGTAAAGACTAAATGGTGAAAAGTAAAATAAAGTAAAAAGTCGATAGTGTTGAAGGTAGATAAAAAGTGTTAATGGAGGATAAAAGTTGAAACAAAGGCATCTGGATGGGGCCTCCCATCCAGATACCAGTCAGACAAAATTGGACACTTCACATTGAATAAAAGATTTTGGTACGTCTAAGAAATGCAAACAAATTTCGATGGGGGGTTTCACCCAAAATATCGTCCAGTTTGGGATGAGAACAGTTAAAAAGTATTTGGTAAAAACTATTAAAAGCAGAGCAAGAGGTTAAAAGATGATGTATGCTAAGATGAGTATGACAATGTGGGCATTCAGGAGGGGGTTCACCCAAAAGGAGGTACTTATGAGTTAGCCTCGTGTGGCCAATCCGAAGACGAGTGAGAGTGACGTCGTGCTTGCGGTACGGTTGAATGGACCAGTGGGTGAGAGCTGGCCGGATAGAGTGAAGTTTGTTTTGGGTTTCACAGTCCCATATGTCATTCCAAGTGCCTTTTGTTAGGGAAGAGATGCCAGACTTTATGTCAGTATAGGGCAGATCACGGTTATATGGGATGGTAGAATGCCTTGCCAAAGAATCAGCTTTTTCGTTTCCGGGAATCCCAATATGACTAGGTACCCAGCAGTAGAGGATGTTGTATCCACGGTTCATGAGTCTCTTGTGCATGCATAGGACTTTTAAAATATAACTATGAGTGAGGGAGCCAGATTTCAGATTCTCTAATACACTTAATGAGTCAGAGTAGATGATGAAATGTTTGATATTTGTTCTCGAGATGTAAAGAAGGCTTTCATAAATAGCTATTAATTCGGCTGTAAATATGGAGCAAAATGAAGGTAGGGTGTAGCTGTAAGAATGATTTCGATGTACATAAGCAAAGCCAACGTGATTAAGAGATTTTGAGCCGTCAGTATATAGTTCGTCGAAGTTTCTATATTTGCTTTTATGGTCTAGAAATAACTGTTGGTATATTATGGGGTCAGTGTTTGGTTTTGTGAAGCCTTCGAATGGTTGTAGGTAGGAAATCTGCAATTTAGTCCATGGTGGCACTTCATGAAATGAACAAGTAGATGCATTAACATCCTCCAATTGGGTACCGACTACACTCTTACGGATTCTAAGTCCGAAGGGGGGAGTGCAGGAAGGGCGATTTTCATAAAACTGGTCCAATTGGGTGTCTATTAGAGAATCCTTTAAGGGATGTGAAGAATGAGAAAGGATGCGATAATAGGTATTTAATGATAATTTTTGACGTATGAGAGTGAGAGGTGGTTCATGACAGGTGACGTAAAGGCTATGTACAGGCGATGTCCTAAAAGCTCCAGAGCATATGCGTAGTGCAGTATGATGCACAGTGTCAAGTTTTTTTAGTGCTGATTTAGAAGCCGATCCATAAACGCAGCTTGCATAGTCAATTTTGGATCGGATGACGGCACGGTAGATCCGCAAGAGCGCATCACGGTCAGCCCCCCAAGAGGTATTGGTTAAAACCTTTAAAATGTTAAGTTTTTTCTCGCATTTATTGCGGATGTCTGAGATGTGTTTAGCAAATGTAAGTTTCTTGTCAAAATTTAAACCTAAAAATTTGATAGAATCCTTGACAGCAATATTAGTATGGTCCAGATAAAGTTCCGGATCTGGGTGGATCCCGCGCTTCCGGCAAAAATGGGTACAAACTGTTTTTTCTGCTGATATTTTAAACCCATTTCTGTCACACCACTTTAAGATGCGGTTGATGGCATTCTGAAGCTGGCGTTCTATCAGGCGCATGTCCTTTCCCTGACAGGAGATTTGCAGGTCGTCTACATAAAGACTACCGTAAACAGTCGAGGGCAGTTGTTTCAGGATGTTGTTAATTTTTATTGAGAAGAGGGTGACACTGAGTACGGAGCCCTGTGGAACACCCTCCTCTTGAACAAAGTTATTAGATAGCATGCCATTAATCCGGACCCGGAAATTTCGGAGTGACAGAAAGTTTTTTATAAAAGTGGGTAGGTTGCCTCGAAGTCCTATATTATGAAGATCCAAGAGGATCCCGTACCTCCACGTTCGGTCATATGCCTTTTCAATATCAAAAAACACAGAGACTAAGTGGTTCTTCCGTAAGAAGGCATTACGAATTTGGGTCTCTAATTTTAATATGTTATCTATGGTGGATCTACCCTTCCGGAAGCCACTCTGGAAGGGATGTATATGGTCCCCCGTTTCTAAAATGTAAACAAGCCGGGTATTGATAATTTTCTCCATTAATTTACATAAGCAACTAGTAAGGGCTATGGGTCGGTAGTTATTAGGGTTAGATGTATCTTTTCCTGGTTTAGGAAAGGGAATGACTATTGCATTTCTCCAAGAGGTGGGAAAGGTTTGTTCGTTCCATATTCTATTGTACAATTTCAAAAGGTTGAGTAAAGATGCATGGGATAAGTGTTTCAGCATTTCATAAGTAATACCATCGGGACCTGGGGATGTGTTTGAGGACTGTTTTAAGTGGTTGGTGAGTTCATGGATGGTAAGGTCGCTATTGTATGTGAAGTGTGAGGAGGTTTTGAAATTTATTTTTTGTCGTTCTGCTTGTTGTTTATATGAAAGGAAAGAATTTGAGTAGGAGGTACTGCATGAGATGGAAGAGAGAGATTCACCAATACT
Organism: Cheiracanthium punctorium; assembly: GCA_038373885.1. Taxonomy (NCBI): domain Eukaryota; kingdom Metazoa; phylum Arthropoda; class Arachnida; order Araneae; family Cheiracanthiidae; genus Cheiracanthium; species Cheiracanthium punctorium. Next base: position 27,195 of record JAWZYV010014766.1, read on the forward strand.
ATTTGCGATTTCTTTTGTTTCGGATATAATGCTGTTATTTATGGATAGACAGGAAATAGACTGATTAGTATAAATACCCATGGCTCTTTTTGTTTTTGTCCATAGTTCCTTACTAGAAGTAGAGGCTGTAATGCTGGAGATATATTTGATCCAGGATTCTCTTTGACACTGACGCCGGACTCTACGTGCATAAGCTTTAGCTTGCTTAAAGTGGGTGAGATTTTCGGTGGTGGGGAACCGCCGAAAATTGCTCCAGGCTTTCTGCTGCTTCTTTTTAGCAAGGGTGCATTGTTCATTCCACCACGGTTTTTTATTGCGTCGAGGTCTGATGCCTGATTTAGGAATGCTGGCATCAGCAGCTTGGATGATAATTGAAGTAACGTTTTGTACAACCTCGTCTATGGGGCCTTCAACAACATGAGAGGTGATGGCAGACAGGGAAGTGAAGGTGAACCAATCTGCCTTATCATGAATGTATCTAGGTACTGAAGTATGTTGGGGATTGTGGTACAGAGGTGACAGAAGAATCGGAAAATGATCACTGTTGTGGAGATCGCTGGATACAGAAAAATTATATGTTGGGAGAAGTGATGGAGAACAGATAGCAAGGTCTATTGCATGGAAAGTTTTAGTTGGATAGTGAAAATATGTATTGTCACCATTATTCATGCAGCAAAGGGAGAAGTCAGTGAGAAGTTGTTCGATTTGAAGGCCTCTATTGTTGGTGTCCTTGCTACCCCACAAGGGACTATGAGCATTCATGTCACCAAGGAGGATGAAAGGTGGAGGAAGTTGCTGAATGAGACTATTGAGGGATGTTTGGCTTATGGCTTCACTAGGAGGGAGGTATATACTGCAGACAGTTGTGAGTTGTTTTAATTGAATACGCATGGCAACTGCTTGGAGATTAGTGTTAAGATTGACCATAGTGTGAGGATAGCTATTGTTGATTAATAGGGCAACTCCACCTGTGGCCCTATCATTGAGCTCATTGTCCTTGCGAAGGACAGTGTAATTACGGATTTTAGTAGGTCTATTGGTTTTGAGAAAAGTTTCCTGAAGGGCGAGGCAAGCGGGGTTATGATCATAAATCAGTATTTTGAGGTCGTCGTTTTTATTAAGGAAACCGTGGCAGTTCCAGGATAGCAGCAGAGCCATTATCATGTTGTGTTGGGGATGATGCTCATCTTGCTCCGAGTCCCCGTAGGCTTGAGAGGAGTGCTAGGGATGTCGTCATCATCCATGGGGAGGTCTGACATTTCAGAGTCAGAAGGGTCCAAATGTAGGATACTGTCATCTATAGGGCGTTGTGGAGGAACATGTTTTATTTTGGGTTTGTTATATTTAGTTCTGTAGACAGAAGACTTTTTTATTTGTGGTCGGGTTGAGTTAACATTTTGAGAATTTTTCTTCAATGTATTTTTTTGTGAAGCTGTGGAGGATTTATTTTGATTAGAAGTTGATTGTTTAGATATTTGTGCTGTTGCAGAAGGAAAGGAGACAGGTACAGATTTTGGTGGTTCGGTTTGGGTTGCTATTGTTTTGGTTGATTTTGTTGCAGCTGCATAAGATAAACCAGGTTTAGGTGTCCGGCTTTCTATTAACTTACGGGCTTCGGGATATGAGATTCTTTGAGAGGCACGTAGGGACTGGATTTCTTTTTCAAACGCCCATTTCGGGCAAGATCTGGAGTATGAAGGATGTTCCTCTTTACAATTTACACATTTAGGAGATGCAGAGCAGGACTCACTGTCGTGGCCAGAAGCACCACAACGCGCACAGGCAGGTGACCCACGACAGGAGGTTTTAGTATGGCCGAACTTTTGGCACTGGAAGCAACGGATGGGATTTGGTATATATGGTCTGACAGGACATAATAGGTAGCCGGCTTTAATATGAGATGGAATAGTGGGAGACTGAAAAGTTAGGATAATATGTTTAGTATTGATTATTTGATTATTGCGCCGAATAGTGATTCGACGCACAGCGCATACTTTTTCATCTGTTAGGTTTTCAAGTATTTCAGCTTCAGAGCAGTGCAAAAGGTCGGGTTCTGATACGACTCCTCGGGAGATGTTTAGGGAGGTATGAGGTGTCACTGTAACTGTTTTTAGGCCAAGGTTTTTTATTTTCATTATTTTGCAAGCTTGTCTATTGTTGGATACTTCTACTAATAGGTCTCCAGATCTTAATTTTTTAACTTTTTTGACTTCTCCTACATTGTCAGTGATACATTTGTGAATTAAAAATGGCGATGTTTCATTAAGTTTACCTTCAGCAGAGTGGATAAGGAAGAATCGGGCATTCATGTGTGCAAATTGTGTATCGGTGTGTTCATTAGCGGTTGACAGCGGAACGTTGACGATTGATGAAGAATTTTTCATATCCATGTTGGGGAAAATTGAGATTCGGACCCGACCGCACCACCCACCACGGAGCCCAACAAGGGGATGTGCAATTGCACACCAGTGCTAGTCGGGTCTATACGCTCACAGTACATCCCTTAGGCAGCATCCACCCTTAACGACGTGCCCAGTAGATGTCCGATTGCTTGATCCCTAGCAGTTGATCGAAATCAGTACCACCAGCCGATTGATACACAGGGGAACGCTGTGTACCTCCCGTTTACCCGAAGCCGAGGCCAAAGCAATGTGTTGGAGAAAAGCCCCTCAATTACCAGGATCCCCATTTCCGGGGACACGGGTCTCCACGCACGGCAAACACGTGGGTAGTTTTCCGCCAATAGAAGCTGACGGCACAGGGCGGCCGCAGCTTCTAAAGGGGGGCCCTCACCTCCACAGAGGAAACTACACTGAGGGGGAAAAGGAAGGAGACAGCTAAGAGGAGAGGAGGGTAGAATAAAGAGAAGCGAAAGATCGCTGGGGCCCCGGGATTGCGACACCCGTAAAGACCTAGAGTAGGTCTTCCCCCTGAGGGGGTGTTTAAATAATGATGAAAATTAAAGCAGTAGTTTTTGTTTAGGACAGCTGGAAGAAATTTCCTTTTTTAAAACAAATACATGCTGAATCAATTCTCAGGAATAAATGCTCCTTCGTGGCAAAGTTGTCAATACATATAGGAATTGAACATGCACCAAAAAGGCATGAAATCATATAACAATGCACTTACAAACATTATCTTCATGCAGCAGCTAGTTATCATTAGCAAGTAGTTATTTGTCAATAAAAAGAAAATATTTAACTGCACATCAGAATTTGCTATTGAGCTTTGTAAAACAATGAAACCAATCAATTAAAACACATTTTTATTCAATAAAAAATACTATTTATAGTTAAAAAATGTAGCTTAACTTAAGAAAAAGCAGCAATTTTTTAGCGTGCAGCACGTTAACGTTTTGGATTAATTATTTGATTAATGAAATCATCGTTTGAGACATGCTGCATTCGATTGTGATTCCGTACCGTCTCGGTGTATCCTACCGCTTCTAGAAAGTTTGACCATACGTCTTCTATTGCATATTTTTTAGAACATTTATTTATATTTTTACTTTAGAAATAATCACAGATGCATAAATACAAAAAAGGCAAAATATATCGTCACATAACTTTAAAAAGTATTAACAATTATACATAATGGATGGATAATCATAAATTATATGAAACTAAAGGAAATAGAAAGCTTATGGTACCTAAAATTATTGAAATAAAATCTATACTTTCATCGAAAAGAAAGCGAGGAGCTTGGAATTCAAATAAACTAGCTGAAATGGAGAATCTGGATCAATATTTTTCTTCGAATAGCTTCAGTATTTTTCGCGAACAAGCTCGTAAAAATATATCTTTAATTTGCCATTACAAGTCAAATTACGAGCTTAATAGAGAGAATGCGCCTAGACTGCAATGACACGAAATGTGCGTCTTTATAGTTAGTGCGCTAAAAGATAGCGAAGTTAATAGTCAAATATATCACGGAATTCAGTAGTTCACGAGCATCGTCCAAGGACGGAGAAAGAAATGTCATATAGTTGAATGGGAATTTAAAATTTGTTATTCATCTTCTTTAAAATTCTAAAATACAAAATATAAGACAATCAAGTCATCTCAAATGCACACTTTACAAACACTTTCCAACGCAAACTAATTGGAGCATATACTATTGCTTAATATACAGGGTGTCCAGTGCTAACGCTGTCCAATGGCTATTTCCTAATCCGTTTGTCAAAGACACATAGTTCTAATTGCAAAAATGCTTTAAATTGGATAATCTATTATATCAGAAGCAATCAAAGTCAATAAATCAATTTCTATAAAAATTGAGAAATTTAAATTTTTATACGCCCCGCCGGTCCTATCAGTTATATTTAGAAAAAAAATATTTTTACAATTTCATGCACAATAAAATGTAAAAAAAATTCGTCCTTCTACGACCAAAATTCATCGTTTTATGAAGCAGAAAACATTGTGACTTAAGTCACTTTTCCACGTTTAAAAGTGTCCCGTTATGGTAAACCGTTAAGGGACCCTATCAATACTGAAATTTTAAATTATAGGTTTTAATTTCATTTTCCGGCATAATGTGGAAAAAGAAGCAAAACTAATTTTAGAGTACTGATCTTCAAGCAGACAGGGCCTTATTATCGCATGATCACATCGGGACTTTGCCCAGGGATCAAAATTTTATAAAAAATAAAACAAATATCATAGATCGGGCCCCCCGAAATCCATAAATGCACAGCGTCCCTGTTGGTCATAATCGGGCCCTGCAAGCAGAGGGTTATAGTCACGGTCTATTAAAATCTATCTGAGGTCAGACTTACTAAATAGTATGTGTGTAGCATGCAGATGTGTAACGTAAGAGTGTGCTGCGGAAACTACAGGAACAGATTTCCATATGGGTGCATATTCAGATTGCAATCGAAGGACGTTATTTAACACCAGTTCATTTAAAATCTGTTTAAAAAATTCGATTTTCAGCATAAGCTATATTTTTACGCTACTTTATTGGATACACATATTTAAACGTTAATCTTCTTTATTGCAATCTATATTCATAAAATAGTTAATGAAATTGCTAATAAATATCACAAAGCTCAAACCATGTACATTCATTTTTCTCAAATTCATTTTGTATACAACCCCTTTTTTGCAGCTCTAAAAGTGCTCTAAATTTAAGCAGCTGTAACTCTGTGAATTTTGGTCGTAGGAGGACGTTTTTGTTTTTTTGTTTTTTGTTGTTGTTTTTTTTTTTGTGCATGAAATTGCATAAAGAAAATTTTTCTAAATATAACTGATAGGACCGGGGGACCGTATAAAAATGTAAATTTCGTAATTTTGATAGGATCTGATTTATTGAATTCTATTGTTTCTCATATAACAGATTATACAATTTAAAGCACTTTTGCAACTGGAACTATGTGTCTCTGACTAACGGTTCAGGAAATAGTCATAGGACAGCGTTAGCACTGGACACCTGTTCGGTCCCTTTATCTCAAAGACACAAAAGCAAAAATTCCTGTTCTTTGACCATCGTTGCGAAAATGGAATTCTAGGGTGCAGAGCGACATTCAAAGACACCAGCCGGGTAGCAACGAGGGGGCGCAGGAAGAGAATCTGTCGTAGGGTCTTTGGGATGGAGAAAGCTATCGAGTCAAAGCAAGTACAGTAGAATCTCCCTATAACGAACTCGAAGGGTTCCCGTTAAAAAATTGGCTATAGAGAAAATTTCGTTGTAGAGAGATAAGAGATTTTTGTAGTTATTTCAGCAAATATCAGAAACTCTTTAGTTACACTCCCGAAAATTATTTCTTCAATTCACGAAAATTTTGCAGCAATCAGTGCTACCGGGATATTTCCGTTAATTAACGAATATCCGTTTCCTTTTTCTCCTGTCAATTGAAGAAACGTCTTCAGAATCAACGAAATTTTTTCCTCTTCTTCAGATTTTCGAGAAGAATTCTCGGAAATGTTACGTTTCCAAGGAGTACGGAAAATTCTTCGTTGATAAACGAGAAATAAATTAGTATATAAAGGCGAACTCTCAAAACTTATTTCTTCAATTCACGAAAATTTTTTCTGGCAGCAGTGCTGCCGGAATATCTCCGTTATTTGACGAATATCCGTTTCTTTTTTTCTCCTGTCAATTGAAGTAATTTCTTCCAGATTCAACGAAATTTTTCCTCTTCCTCACATTTTGGGAATAAGAATTCACGGAAATATTACGTTTCCAAGAAGTACGGAAATTATTCGTTGAAAAATGAGGGATAAATTAGTGTATAAAGACGAATTTTTATGAGAGTGTAATTCGATGATTCAAATCATTTAATAATTAGTTTCTATTAAAAATAAATTAGTGTATATGATAAATTTGCTAAACTTGTTGTTTGAAAGTTCTTACTTTTCATTGAATAAACGAAATGTCCAAAAAAGTAAAGACTATTCACGAATTTAGAGAATTAAATATGTAGTGCACTTACGTTTAATTACTTGAAAAATCCCGTTATTTTACAATGCATTGCATTCCGAGCTTTCAAATTTTCATATGAATGTTCGCATTTTAAATGTGCGCTGAAAATGGAGTCAAACACATTTTCTTCTCTTTGTAAACATCTTTTAATGGTTTCGAATGGTTGTAGCATTTCGGTATGATGGGGTTTTGGCTGGCCTTCATTTTTGTCGCTGACACTGCTCAAAATCTCTTCATCTGTAGGATATGAAGCAGTTAAGAGTTCTGCATTTACTACTAGAACATCGGAAAAGTCGTCTGTATCAAATATAAATCTGAAAAAATTCGTTATAGGGAGGCAATCACTTCGTTATATAGAGAGTATGTTTTTAATCTGTTATTTAAGCCTTAGACTTAAGTTCCGATAAAAAAATTTCGTTATAGGGAGAAATTCGTTGTTGGGAGACTTACATTATTTTTGTAAGCATATGTTGGGTTCTGCATCATAATGAATATATATAAATAATAATCAATATTTATACTTAAAATAAATAGATCATTCTATCTCTAGGGGGTTATAGGGAGATTCTACTGCAACACTACAATTTTGCACCACTAAAATTACAATCATAGCCAATTAGACATTCTTCCACGGTGCTCCACTGCGGACCAGTCGGTTGAAGCTTAGATCACATAAGAACACCAAATGTGAAGCAGAGCCTGCTTTGGTTAGCGTTTGGGAGGATGACAACTTCTCTCGCCTGAACTGCTGTGGTACCGTGTATGCTAGAGGGAGCTGGTGCACGTAAAATCTGTCATGGCTCCAATGAAATCCATGTTGAAGCAGTACCCCTGGGGGATGCCAATCCAGGTGCAGGTCTCTCATCTGGAATGGGCTCAATTAGGACACCCCCGAGACAAATCGGTCTTCGTCCCACTAGGATTCAAAATGGAAGCCAATCATTTTCGCCCATCGCCTTCCTAGATCTTGCACCGCTAGGTATTAGAGATAATAACAACAATATTCCATTGTCGTATGCATGAAAAAATTTAAGAATAATTTTTGTAAGCATATATTTTTCAGCAGCATTTTATATGAATTGAATAGAAGAAAGATTTTTTTTCTCTACTTTTATGATTACTTGGAGTCGAGAAGTTTAATTATAATTTTACACAAATCGTGATATGTTTCCCGTGATATGACAGTTCGAAACCTGGGTAAGATGGACTTTAACTTCCTAATACCTCATATCCAAAAGTCACAAAAGATAAGCTCAAGAACTACAATAATTATGCAACCGTTCTATAACTAATGTACTTATGACTGCGAAAGGTACCAGTCGATTTATGTGCGTGAAGCTCCATCTTGCTTAAAGATTCAGTTATCCAGACATCGCCTGTACTGAAGTTTAAGAGTGACTTAACTAAATCAAGATATTGCACCAAATAATCTAGAATAAAGAATTCTAAGTTGTCATACACTAATTCGAAATGTTGTTTAAATGCTTGAAATGTTCAGTAGTTGACCAGTTTCGACTTCACTATATGTCATCATCGATAATAAAAACCGATGGCGTAGATAGAAATAAATATGTTTCTGAATATTTTCAAAATAATTAGAAAAACTCAGGCTACTCCTTTTCAATGTATTTTTTCAGCCGAATCAGGAGAAGGTTAAACAAGTTTTTCACGTTCTTTTTAAAAAAAATTAATTAATTAATGTATTTTCTTACTAAGGATACTCTCCTCTTCTACTAATAAAATTTTTTAAAAAAGGAAGCATCAAAGTTCGATATAAAATTCTACAATTCATTTAGAAGTACTTATTTATACATTTTAAGAACCATACATTTAATCTTCTTTCGAAAACATGATCCAAATTATATTCAATAAATTTCTCATATTAGGTTTTAACCCTTTAATGCCCCCCCAGTGTTCCCACTCTGGAACACCAAACTCTGACGTTTTGACTGTTACCAGTCACGAAGAATAGATTTGATTTCTATAAAAATAGTTGCGGGTGACATAGCTCCACGAGAATCCTTTACTTTCTAGCACGTCCTTTCCCGTCAAAAAATGGTTACGATTCTTTTTAACAGCACGGACACCTACTGAAAAATGGAAGAATCTAAGAACAGCTGGATAGATTGCCCAATGCTGAAAAAAGGGCAGCCGTTGCCATCGCTCGACTTAACTACCAGTAAGATGGCGGACGATCGAAACGTTCATCGCGTGCCACGAATCTAGAGACCCTTTTTGACGCAGCTGGCTGTGCCGCACAGCCAGCTGCGTCAAAAAAAGAGTCTCTAGATCTGTGGCACGCGATGAACATTTCGATCGTCCGCCATCTTACTGGTAGTTAAGTCGAGCGATGGCAACGGCTGCCCTTTTTTCAGCATTGGGAAAGGGTTGCGCTTCAAAGGGTTAATAAATTCAATTATTATATGCACCATAAGCGGTATTGTTGTTTTGAAATATCCTTTAAAAATTAATAATCCATGAAAGTAATAAATTAAAACATTCGTTTGCAATTTTAAATGGAGTAAGAAACGTGTATGTTAAAATACTGATTAATATTTAATTTTATCTTCTTTCTTTCCTTAAAACCTTTCCTATCCTTATTAAACTCCCCGGCATTAGTTCGCTCATATTTAAGGAATTTTCACCCTCGCTATTGTCTAATGCCCCTTTTAAGCTGTCCGAAATGAGAAATGAGCCACCATAATATCAGTATTTGAGGATTGATGCCTTACCAGTCTCAATAAAAGGGAAAGGAGATAAATGCTGATTATCTTACTTAAATCTTCTATCAAAATGTGATGGGCAACGTCTATGGCTTAAGAATTTCTCGTACTTGATTCTTAGTAAAAATACTCACATACGCTCATCTTTAATTTGAAACTTATCAAAGATCTTTTTATAAAGAGGTTTCTCTTATCGCTGTTACAGATGACAATACTTTAAAATTTATTTTTTTTTCTTAATTGAAATAAAGTTTTATTGCACCATCAAGAAAGATAGTATTCATGTGTTTAAATATTTTCCTAAAATCACTTAAAATGGTTTCTGAGTAAAACAGTTTTTCTTGTGATTTAAAGATATTTCATAATTTTTTGAGCAATTCTTTTTAAATCTTTCCACATTATGTCAAATAGACAAATAAGATTGATATGAAAACTAAATATATTTCAAACAAATTAATATGTTTAAAAAAATTATTTGATTACACCCATAAAAACATTTGTTGAATTAATAAAGCATTTTGTGACTCGTATGTTAAAATCAGATATATTATTCTGTTAAGGGGCAATACATGAATTCGAATGTAAACGTTTATTGGTAGAGCAGAAAATTATTTTCCTTTGTAGTTTGTGTACTTTTCTTGAAACGCGATTACACGGCCGGATTTTTGTCCTTCAAGAACTATTGAAAAGTGATTTAAATCAGCATCTATTTACCTTCATTTTAGAATATAATTCTCAAATTTTGCACATCACCACATTAGTATATGGGGCACATTTTACTGACTAAGAACTTTTTGTAAGGGGGTCGAACACAAATTTAAGAAGTGTAACTTATGAAAGTTAACTAGAGGAATATTTTCTTAGCGCAGTCTTTCTTCCTACCTTATTTTGTGCATATATAAAGTATATATATATATATTTGTACCTGTGCATATATAAGGAATGTACCGTGTGCGTTTTTATAAACACTACAATCTGGAAAGTGATTTTTTCTGCACATGGTTCGCGAAATTTCATACAACTAAGTAACTTTTCTCTTCATAGAAATTTGTATTTTCAGTGATTACCTGGTGAAAGACAGCTTTCAATATATGAATTGATTGCAAGAGTGACTAGCTTTTAAATACAATGGTTATAACCCTTTAACGCGCAGTGTTCCCGCTCTGGGAACACCAAACTCTGACGTTTTGACTGTTGCCAGTCACGAAGAATAGATTTGATTTCAGTAAAAATGGTTGCGGGTGACATAGCTCCACGAGAATCCTTTACTTTTCAGCACGTCCTTTCCCGTCAAAAAAATGGTCACGATTCTTTTTAACAGCAATGACATCTGCTGAAAAATGGAAGTAAGCGAGAACAGCTGGATAGATTGCCCAATGCTGAAAAAAGGGCAGCCGTTGCCATCACTCGACTTAACTACCAGCAAGATGGCGGACGATCGAAACGTTCATCGCGTGCCACAAATCTAGAGACCCTTTTTTGACGACAGCTGGCTGTGCGGCAAGATTGCCTCTAGATTTGTGGCACGCGATGAACGTTTCGATCGTCCGCCATCTTGCTGGTAGTTAAGTTGAGCGATGACAACGGCTGCCCTTTTTTCAGCATTGGGAAAGGTGTCGCCTCAAAGGGTTAATTAAACTTACCCTATGAACTGAGCTCTACAGCTAAACGGTTGAACGGTTTGTAACCATAATTGATATATTGGCTATACATGATACACGCTCAAAGAGTTTCGAAAACAAAAATTAGTTCAAAAAATGTCCACTAGGTGGGGTTTTGCATGAAAAACGGCCAATTGAATGATGGAAATAGCTAACTCGAAATATACAAACAATTTTAAAATTTATTCAATAGTGTTTGGGCATTTATTCTCTAATTTGGGTAATATTGGAACCGATTACACCATGAAAAGTGCCATCTAGTGGACATTTTTTTAAGTAAACGTTCTGAAAAATTCCCTTGAGCTCGTCCCGTGTACAGTCCATATGCCAAATTGGGTAGCAATATGCTCATCGGTTACACAGTTGCAGAGTGCTGTTTATAAGGGAAGTTTAATTATAACCACCTTATACTATACAGGAGGATTCAGAATTAGTTTTACAAAATTTTAGGAGGAGTAGGATACACCAAGATGGTTCAGAATCACCTGGAAATGCGGGGTCGGTCATGCACCTGTTAGTAATCACTTTAGAAGAAGTGTTGAAGTAATAGTAAACTTTCCGACCATGGTTTTTCAAAAACTAATCCCTCTTTCACCGATTGCACTTGTTAAAAATTGTTAATTCAGATTTTTTCTTTCATTATATTGATGAAAAATTCCGAGGAAAGCCCATTGTTTATGAAACTGGGTTAAGAAACTAGACACACTCTTCTTACAAAGTGATTATTAACGGTTACGCGAAATCGATGTTTCCGACCCCGAATTGCTATGTGATTCTGAACAGCCTTGGTGTATCCTACCCGTCCTAAAAGCAGGGTGCGAACTGAACATTTTCCCCAGGGGGGACATTTGAAAGAAAACATTCTCCATGGGGAGACACTTGAAAAGAAAAAGGTGGGAAGGTGTAAATGCTTCACTCACATGATATTACAAGACAAATGCAGTCGCTGACATGTGTGCTAACTGACTTACATTCAAACAAAAGACATAGATTGTTTGTTCTATGGAATCTCTGATACACAAGCTACATACAATGTACCTGTATTGGAAGCCAACCTTGAGGGTTTTTAGCTTAGAAAACAGACGAAATTTTAAGGAAGTCGCCTTAGAGTTTAGTAGCAAACAATAATATACTACTTTCATTTTGACTTCTTGACTTCAGTCCCAAATCTTCAATCACCCGTTTAACATTTCTTCAGCAGGGGATAAATACTATCCCTGGCAGGGATCCATTAATATTTCTCTAGGCAGGGATATTGCATTCTTCAACCGGGGACGATTCCCGGCATCCCCCCCGTCAATTCGCACCCTGCCTAAAAGTTTGTAAAACTGATTTCGAGTCACCCTGTATCAGCTGCTAACAACGGTGCGACAAAGCTGCCTTCCAAAGTTATCACTTCTTTGCGTTGAAAGTGATTTATTCCGACACCTGGGTTTTATCAAAATCAACAATTTTTCGTCAAAAAAGTCGAAAGGATCCATTCGTTAGTGCTGCAATTTAATTAGACTTATTTCTTGTATTTTATTATTAGTACAAATCCGTCTATTGAAAGAATTTTATCTGTTCAGCAAAAAAATATTCAAACCCTTCAAAAAAAAAAAAAGGAAATTGTTTAAAAAACAACGTCACGATCTTTTATACCCGAAGGGATCAGATGCAACGCAATTTTCACACAATTCGTATACGTGGTCGGATGCGAGACATATCCGCGCTATATCTGAGTGCAACACCAGACAATTAGCAGATATTTTTTGTGTGAATAAAATATTTCTTCACCTGGAATCGAACCCGGGTCCTCTAGGCTATGCCTTATCGCTAACGGTCAAACCACTTGCCCACACAGGTCGTCGCAAAAATCGTTTAGCTCGTTTGAAAAACAATCTGGTCCTATAGGGTAATGCCGGGATAGATGGACCACCTGGTGAGATGGACCAGCCAAATTTTTAGCTAATACGCCTCCCCATATATCTTACAACTATCTCATTGAGACACTTAAAGAGAATTTGTAAGGCATGCTACTATTTGCTACTCAAAAAACATAATAATTTTTCAGCTAATTATCATTGTTGCTTTTGGTAAGCCAAATCATTTTTTCATGTGGTTATAATTATACAATTAAAAGTTTTATTTTATATGTGATCTATCTAGTTTTGATGATGTAATCTCGGGGAACATGTAGGCTTCGAAATTACCTAAAATAGCGACGTGAAATCTAAAATGTGGGGTCAGGGTGGGTTGTACTTGTCATCAGGAGAGATGGACCTCGCGTAGACGAGAGAGATGGACCACGTCTAGGCGGGAAAGATGGACCAGTTTTTGTATCAATCGTAAGTCATAGCACATAAAAACAAATCCAAATAGGGAGAGTTGGGGCTCGTTGGACCTAGGGGCACATCGGACCAGGCTCAGTTATTTTTTAAATACTATTTTATTTTATTTCATTTTATTATCAACAAATACCCCTCGTAGTTGCACAAATCCTATAAAGAAACCGCATGTTAAAATGATAAGGAGCCATTTTTATTTCAGTGAGTCGTATTTTAGCACTGCTGAGTCATTTTCAGAAGTCTGCTACTTTGTTTCCTAACATTTGTTTAATTAAGACTGGAGCACTAAACTGAATCTCGGTTATAAGGTAAATTTATTGATTTAATAATTATTTATAGTTTACCACAAGAAACAAAAAATAACTTTTTAGTCTTTTGTTTTTGTTTTTGATTACAATCATTACATATTATTTTATTTATGTTTCACAGTTATGTTAACACTTATATACAGTTATTCGTTTAAAGTTACTATACACAAGCCTGACGTACATAGCAATTAAAAAAATCTTTGGAGAATAAAAGTTAAGCAAAAAGGGGGATGCTCTCTAATTATTACTGATACACCTGTTAAGGCAATTTTAGAAGATGAAGCAATAAAAGGATTGAAAAGAAAAAAAGACAAGAGTCTGAAGCTTAGTTTGTTTTAAATTATTAATGATATATGTCAAAGATTTAATTTTTTTTTCAATGTTTACCAAATAACTTTTCTAAGAGTGATTGTTTTTTTATTTTTTTACAATTCAGGATTTCTTTTGCTGATGAAAATTAATTTAACTGGAACTACAAATCCAAGAAAGTAATATGTTTCATTATAAAAAGTAATAATTCAATCACAATATTGGATAATATTTATTCCAAAATTGACTATAACTAAAAATTTTGGTATAGCATGGTCCAATGTACACTATAAAGAAACATCAATGTGTTCCATAAGGTGGACCAAGGTACCCCTGACTTTGTGTACCTTGGTCCACTCTCCAAGCTTCTTTTGAAAAATAAATATAAAGAAAAAAAAAGATTACGCACGGAATATTTTGAAAAAAATCTTGGATGCTGAGAAATGTGTAATGAGTCTTGTGGGAAAAAAAAAAAAAAAAACGAGCTGTATTGTTAATTTTGTGATGAGATAAAAAATGAAAAGCAGAAAACCGGACCACGGTGCTCCACCTCCCCCTATATTAAATGTCGCATAGTAATTCATGTAAACTTAATAAATTATTTAAAATTAATTTAATTGCAAGGAAGTTAATTTTAATTTTCATGTAATGAAAATAAACACTTATAAATTTGATACATGTACAACTTTTTCATTATTTTATGGTGGTCCATGTTTCCCATTCATACGGTCCATCTCACCCAAATAAAACTCATAAAAAAAATTCCTTAGCATATATGATCTGCATTAGGATTTTTGTAAGAAATATCATACAATATATGTATATTCTGTGAAAAGTAAAATCTATATAAAAATATGGCTTTTGGAGAACGAAAAAACGTGATCCATCTCTCCCGAAATTATCCTAAGCCTAGCCTGACTCAAAATTTGAGAGCAGAAAAGCAAAATAAAGTTTCTTTTGAATCTCGCAAACAAATGTTGAAAATCGGACGACTTTGAGACAAAGTTGAAGGGCAAGTTGCCCCCGGTGTTAATTCCTCGCAGACCTTGAAGTTCGGGATCGATGTCTTCAGTGGATAACCGCGAACTGGTTTTTGGAGTACGAACTGGTCTCATATGACGTAATTCTCTTACAGGTTCTTCGTGGGATTCTGCGAATGCGACAGAGCTCCATTCTACGCCGCCTGGGAAGCTGAACACCACAAAGCGCTTGCTGTTGTTTGTTCTTGTGTTGAAGTGATGGATCAAAATCCAAGAGTGAGTTTGGAACTGCAACGGAGTGTCGTGTGGACCACGGGGGTGCCGCTTAACGACGATTTCGAATATATAGAAAGCTCCGATTTTCAAATCGGAGAGTTCCAGTTCTCGTTGAAAATGACTAATATTACCAGCTACGAATTATCTCTCTTAGTGCATCTCAGACCTGCCTGTAATTTCCAGGTCACGACTTACCTCTTCGCTAGAAGGGGGTTATGTATGCCCATAACGAGGCTTGTGCGTCCTAACGAAGAAGAACTTGTACTCTGGGAATGCGGACGAGCCAAGATGCACGAAATAGACCGCAGATTGAAGGAACGGGGACTTCTCTCCTTCAAGGTCGTGTTCCATGGTAGCAGAGGAGAAGAGTTTGAAGGTGAGTGACTTAAAGTACTTTTATCCCTTCGTTGGGCGCGTGGACTACGATCGTAGACCAGGTACACACACCAGGTAAAAGAGTATTGGAGTAATGGCTAAATTTCTTATTTTAGTTTTGTCAGTAACTGAGTAGTTTTGAAAAAACGCAAAATTAGAAAGAAATATGAGAAAGCTATCATTGTATAAGACATCATCCATTTTTACGGGGGAACTACATTTTTAAATATGAAATTGACATAGGGAATTTGACTTATGCTCGAATATCAACATAGGAAATTTGACTTGCGCTGCGATCGCAGTCCACGCGCCTAACGGAGGGTTAAGCAATGCACAGGCCCGCCGAGAGGGGGGGCAATCGGCCCGGATCTGGAGGGCGTGTGCTACGAATCTTTAGCGTACAAATCCCACGGAAAATAAAATATTTGTGTCTCCCGAAACCTTTCATAGAGAATGTAACTCTGCTCTAACACAGAAAAAACAAGGTTAGCGAACACTAATGAAATTTCATGCCGAAAGTTTCATTACGTTAGAAATTGCATCATAATCCATAAGTGTTCCGTATTTGTCTTCCTTGTTGCATAAAACACTTCTTTGGAATCCAAATCTATAGTAAAATCGCCTATTAGAGCTGTTTTAAAATCTTTGTCAGACATATTTTAACTATACTTCACCTTTATAGCTAGAAGCCCGCTGTGGAGGCAGTTACAACAGAAGCTAGAAAAAAATTTAACGAAAATAAGTCTTCACTCAATATATTTAATCCTCGTCCACCTAAAATAAATAATTCCATATTCAATTTTTATTATAGACCCAAATCGTATTGAATGCTCTTCTGGAAACACGCGGAAACTTTTCGCATTCGAACTTTTTCGCTTTATGTACACAGCCCCTCTTATATCAATGCTTCATGCAGACGATCATTTTAATGCAAAATAAAAATAACACTATGTAATCTAGAAAAACTCTTTTAGACGAATTGGGATTGCAACTTTCCCTTCAAAGCCTGATGACCGTGACTTCAATAGGAACTCATGTCAATGGGGGCAGCTGATTTTGTCACGCAAATCATTCACTTTTTTACTCCCGGAAATCAAATGGAGCGGAAACTAGCGAGAAATCTCTTTAAAAGTAGGCACCGTTTAGATTTTCAGATTTTTTAAAATAGCGCTGATTGTTTTCTATAATTTTATACATGATTATGAAAAATTTCAAGCGGATCGTACAAACGGCGTAGATCTTATTGGGCATTTTGTGCTTAACTTTTTAATCTTTTTGGAGTAGTGATGGTTAATGTTTTATCCTGGAGTGGGTACCCGGAATCGTTATAGAATCAGTGAGTCCGTGATCAGCGTAACTATATAGTAGGATAAAGAGTAAGCTTTGGGAGAATATATCGTCAAATATAGAAGATATTGCCAAATTTGGTTCAGTTCTAGGGATTTATTTTTTGACGCCAACTTGGCAATAAATTGCCAAAAATGGCCAACCCTGGTGACTTTTGACAATTCACTAACCTTGTCGCTATCTGGAAATCCTTGAAAAGGGATTCGCCGGGTAGACAAAAATCCTTGTCAGAAATTAATAGTTCTAAATTGGTAATAAAACTGAACAGATATCTTAATAACAAGGGAGAATTAAAAGAACGTGTATATGATCCTGATTCTAATATGGGGACGTAAGTACATTTGTTAGTACTTTTAGTAAAAGTAGTATGCTGCGAATCTGTGCTCGAAATAAGATTTTAAAGCTGGCAGCAAAAACTATTTAGGTAATGGCAAAATCTCAAATTTGCGAACTTTCGCAATATCTATAAATAGCTGTTGCAGTTTCTTCGTTTCACTTTAACAAAATGGAATCAATAATGCAATGAGAAGAACAAACCGACAAAAAGGCTTCACTTTTCTTGTAACAACTCTGTAATATTATATGTAACCCTAAAATACATCTGAGGTTGGACGAAACAAAATAAAAAAGTTTTAAATACTCGAAAGCTAAGCTTGACGCGAGAGCTATTGAACATAGAAGCGATTTGGGCTAGTCTGACGGCTTGTTCAGTAGTCGCCAAGACTTATTTCGAGCCCGGCTGCGAATTAAATATGTTTGTTGAAAAAGTAGATTATATAGTTCATTATTTGGTTAGACTATTTACTTCTCTAGTATCTAACAAATAATGTTACGCTTTTTACGATCAAACAAATAATGAATATTAAACTTAAAGTAAGTTCAAAAGCGTTTTTTTTTTTTTGGGGGGGGGAGGGGCTAGTGGTAGGTAAGGGGTCAGGTAGTAAATCCTGAGGGGCGCTTCATTTGTTTCGCACCCAGGCGCTGGCCATGGTCGGCGCGGCACTGCTATTTATTAATCGTGCGGTCAGTTCTCGTTTTTTCTTGCTTTTGGTAATTGAAATGAACAATTGTTACAAATGTATTTATTATATATATATATATAGATAGATAGATAGATAAAATTCTGTCTTTGTAGTACATGTTTTATTGAGAAAAAAAACAATACTATGAGTTTACATTTGTTCTTGTTTATTGTTTTTAAAAAAATGTACAAATGAACTAATGATCACAGGTATCATATAAATATAAATGCTCTTCTTTTAATTAATATAATCTCTGAAATATCTCTAGGCATATAATGCGAATAGTGAGCTATTTAAGTAGTTAGATGTATCCCTTTAAAATATTATAACCCTAATATATCTCATACCAATAATCTTATTATTAATAATAATAATATTTATTGTTATTTTTAATTTCTTTTTTTTTGTTAACTTTTAATTTTTTCCAGATTGTTTTAATTTACTCTATATTATTCTTTATTTTATTATTATTATTATTATTTTACTAACTCTTACTTTTTACTTATTGTTCAACTTTTCTCCAATTTTTTCTGGCAACGTATATTTTTTCCTCTTCCATTGGCAACAGCTCCATGGTTGAGACATGTTTTCAGGCTTAATGCTTTTGGTCTCTCCATCTCCATTTTTTCTTCAAAATTACTTTTTTCTGGGTATGTCTTCATGATTACTTTTTACTTTTTAACTTTTAACTGGATATCCCCCCCCGTAGTTACATATTTAGCTTTCTTTGAGCTAAGTAACTACATTGAAATTGAAATCCTGTTGTTTTGTTTTTTATCTTGGTAGTAAGTATTCGGCTCGTGGGGCCTGACGAGTATAGCCGATGCTTGCTACCCATTGTTTTACTCCATCCAATTCCATTTTAATTTTCTTTTTTACCATTGTTTGGATTTCTATTTACTGGATATATCTACTACTTCCTGTTTTGCATACGATTTTGTGTTCATTGTTTATTTATACTACGAAACTGCTGTAGAATGATTCCTTGATTCGTAAGTTCAGCCTTTTTACTATTATATATATATATATACATACACACATATATATATATATATATATATATATATATATATGTATGTATGTATGTATATATTTATATCAAATATTAAACATAGATATGTATATATTTGTATTTATATGTATGTATGTATGTATGTACATTAAAACTGAACGATTGTTACTAAAAAAAATTATTTATTTATTATTTTTATACATGAATATACAAATAATTTTTACTCACACTATATATAATAACTTACGCTTAATAATGACTACAGGTCAGAACTATTTTTAACTAACATTGCAATGGCCACTAACTTTATTACAAATGATGTCGATAAATAAAGAAAAAAAAGTGTGCGCGTGTAATCTTTACGCTCGATTGAAGTAAAACTTTGACGTTCACGACACATATCACTGAAATTATTAAACTTTAATTTAAAATAAATATCATATTATAATTTAATTATATTTATTATTCATGTACTTTACAAAAATTATATAAATGTTATATTCATATTATTCATTGGAAATAGGTACTTCAATGTCATCATAATTTTCATGTATGAAATTATAGGTTTGTGGTAACTATAATGTGAAACATAAATTTTACTCTCTAAATTTTCTAATTTTCTTTACAATACAGCATCTATCGTCGTACCGAAACGCGTTGCTGATTGAAGCCAAGAAGTATTCATAGTTATTGAATACAAATAAATAGATTCATTGCATAATGCAATTGAAAACAAGCATACATTATAAATCTGTTTGACTCTATGCCACGGTGTATAGCAGCACTTATTTTTGTGCATGGTGGCCACCCAAAATACTGATTTCGGGCACTTAATATTCTTCTTTTTTTTGGGGGGGGGCGCTTTGAAAATTTAATTATTTATTTGTTCTACTAAAAGTTGTTTGTGAATTAAATTTCATTTGATTCTGAGAATTACTTCATAGTGTTGCCTTTTTTACAAACAGGAGTTTATATTTATTTTCGCAGAATATCTTCTGAAATATCTAATTGAAACTTCTTCATTCCGCCATTCTTTTGCGGTGAGGTTTCCCGCCCCCACCCCTCCTTCTAGTCATGCTTTCGTAGAATGTTATTGGCTAATTTGTTTACGGACGCGTTTGAAGTAACATGCTTATAACTTTGTACGTTTGAAAAGATTTGTCTAGCACTATTATAAGGATATTATACTGGGAGTTCTATAAGAAAACCCAGTTCTAGAATACTAATCTGTGAGTTGTATTTTATGTTTCATTTATGTAAGATTCTGTAAATCAAATAATTTAACAAAGACAGGTAATTTAAAAACTTTTGTATTAAGGAGATATTTTTGACCAGTTTGTAGGGATTATTTTTTAAAAGTTGGCAACACTGTTGAATAAGTTCGATCTCTTAACGGATAGATAAATAATCTATTCTGTGGTGATTGGAACTCGGAGAAACTCATTTTGCAATTATTTTTCTGTTATTTATGGACAAAAAATTGAGTTGATTTATTAAAGTATTATTTTTTAAACAGTGTAACTTGAAGATTTTTTAACTAGCATTTTATTTTTGAGATAAATCCTGATGTTATTTTGTATTTTTAGGCTATAATATAAAGCAATATAAATTATTCTTTAAATGTATAAATTCTTATTTTACTAGTTTTGTTATAGAAACGTTAAGCTTTCAATAATATAGAAGTCACAAAAATTCGACCTTGCATCAGGCCGTGAAAGCTAGGTACAATTCACACAGTCGTCTTCCAGAGGTCGGTCAAAGACTGAATTAGTGTGAATTCTATCGAGTGAGCTGTTTTTCCAACAGAAAAATGTTTTGTAATACTATAATGATGCACAAATATTCGTAAAAGTTATTTTAATATAGGAGGCGTATTCGCAAAGTAAGTTCCGTTTTGAAAAAAAAGTTTTATTTTTACATAAAAGAGCATGCCTTAAACTATTTTTCTACATACTTTCCGCCCATGTTCAAACACTTGTCGTTGCGGGTTACCAGCCTTTCTATACCTTTTTCATAGGAACTTCCCGCCAATGACTACACGACTACAGCGAAGAAAACTACGGCGTGCAATTCAAAACAAACTTACAGGAATGCTCAGTAAAGGAATTGTGTTGCTCCGTGGAAATGCTCGGCCTCATACTGCTGGTGACATTCAAAAGATGATTCGACAGTTTCGTTGGGAGCAGTTCGATCACCCGCCGTACAGCCTAGACTTGGTGCTGTCCGACTACCACTAGCTCCTGGATATGAAGCGCGAGCTAGGCGGCAAGCTCTTTGAATCCGACGATGAAATCAAAAATGCTGTGGAGTCGTGTTTATCGTCGTTGGCGGCAAGTTTCTATGAAGAAGGTATAGAAACGCTGTGTAAAGTGTGTAATTGTAACGCTGTGTAAAGTGTTTAAACATTGGCGGAAACTATGTAGAAAAATAGTTTAAGACGTGCTCTTTCGTGTAAAAATAAAATTGGCTTGAAAAAAAAAATTTTTACTAATTTTTTTTTTTTTTCAAAACGGAACTTACTTTTCGAATACGCTACATAATCACAATGTAGTGTAAAACTATGTTTTTTGTTTTTTTCAGACAAGTCCGTCCAGACGTGTTCGTACAGCGACCCACGTCTAAAATTCGAAAATCTGTCGGAAGACCTCAGCCAAATGCTGGACGGGAATTCAGCTACTGACGTAGAGCTGAGGTGCGGCAAGAAGGTTATGAGGGCTCACAGAAGTCTACTGAGTTGCCGGTCCGTGGTCTTCCGGAATATGTTCGATGCCGACATGCAGGAGGGGAGTGGACGAGTTGAGATAAAAGATGTACAGCCTGATTTCTTCGAGCCGTTCCTTCGATATCTGTATTCCGGGAAACTGCCGGCAATGGATAGGGCCCAAGCTATCAGCTTCTATGAACTGGCGTGCCGATATTCTGTGAAGACGCTCCAAAGCGATTGCAGGGCATTTCTCATGGAGAACCTATCTCAAGCGAACGCCTGCACCGTATTGAAGATGGCCGATCTGCATAGCGACCTTGTTTTCAGAGAGTATGTAATACAATACATACTACAAAACAAGATACCTCTATATGACGAATATTGGGACGACTTCTGCAGAGAGAACCCGGTGATGTCCAACGAAATCTATGGGCGCTTTGTGAAAATGCATATTCCCAAGTAGTTTCGTAAGTATGAAATTTTCTGTTTTCTAAAACCTTATTTTGTAAAACCTTGTTTACATTACTGGTCAAAAGTATTGCAAGTTTGAGAAATCTAACCATCGTTTCAAGAATAAGCCTAGAAAAAAATGAACAGGAAATTTGCCATATTTAATATTTTTGAGAACTTATGTAGTATAATTGGAAAGGATACATCTGAAAATCTCCAAAAAACAAAATGAGAGCTTCTGGAACCCATAATTTAAATTGGCACCATGAAACACCGAAGGAAGTGTTGTGAAACATTGTGGATTCCATATCTAAAAGAGTGGCTGTTGTGATCAAAGTCAAGGCTGTGCTCAGAAACATAATAAATGATCTTTAGTTAAATTGCATTTATTTATTATCCTTTTTTTGCAGAATAAGAAATTAATTCTTTATTTAATTTTATTCCGGCTAGCCAAAATGGATTATGATTTCTATAAAAACCTATATATTTTTTCAATAAATTCAATAATTATTTTTCTTCTTTAACTTAATGCTATCTTGTCTTCGAAGTTATTAATTTAACATGTTGACATTAAAAATATCAATTATATTGATTTTTTATTTTGACAGGGGAGAGGGGGCTTAATCTTGGAGAGGGTTAGATTTTTGAAACTTGCAATACTTTTGGCCAGTAGTGTAAAATTAAGAATTGTGAAATTTGAAAAGTAAAGCATTCTTCTTTTTCTTTGTCTCTGATTATTTTGCACTGAATTACAATAAATATATATTTTAAAGTGGCAATTGCTACGCTATGTTTGATGTAACATCGTTTAAATTAGACAGCTCCGTTATTCATGGCCTCCCTAGAAAAAGCAATAAAAGTTCAAAATCATTAATAATTTCATATAGTATAATCTACCACATTATCTTTGACTAGCTGCTTCTAATCCGTCGGCTGTTGTCATTCTTCTAGTATAGCATATATATATTTTTTTTTCTGTTTAAATCTCAATAAGAAAACTCTCCTTTGCGTATGGCACCAATTTCTTGAGGTGTGTGTGTGTGGGGGGGGGAAGCAGTTAATCATACATTATAATTAATTTGTATTTTACTTTTTTATTCAAAATTTAATATATTTCAGCATTTTTGAATATCAAAATTATTCCCTTCTTGCTTCCGTTTTAAAAGATTTTTGCTGTGCCTGTTACATTATTTTTACTTATCCGAAGGCGTCAATCTTGCTCTAAAAATAACTTCCTAGCCCGTCCGTTGTATAAATTACTTAGCGTTTACTTCTGATTAAGGATATTTCATTTTCGATGGTTTTTTTGCGGCCACATAAGGTAACAAATCTAATTGAAAACACTGGCTTTCATTTCGGTTACAAATTAGTTGTTTCATCCTTTTGGCGCGTCTGCCTTTTAAAACTCTCTCTCTTTGATAACGCTACTGGACTATGGCGCCCATCATAAACGGAAATGTTGTTGGCTCGCTTTATTTGGCATCCGTTTAATGCTCCTGCATCGGTTTTCGACAATTTGACCTCCTGGGCAGTTCACGTTTTCTTGGGGACTTCAATTTTGGACACTGCTCTAAAAGGATGTTGTCTCTTTCCTGGCCCCCAGCTATCAATAGCCACCCCAATACGTACTGATAGTTAATTAATAATTATTTCACTTAAATAAAGTCCTTTTTAAAGTGATTCTTGCCTCCTCCCTAGCCCGACTAAGTCCGTCAAGTTACGTAACAGTAATTGAGTATTTTATCGCCGCACCCGCTGTGGTGAAAGCTCCAGTTGCCACTGCGGCGCAGTTGTCAACTCTTATTTGGCGTTTGTTTTGTTTTTCGATATGTCATGCCCTGCTGTTCATCAGCTGGGGCACTCTTCTCAAAGGCTGAATCTGCCATGCTTCTATACAGTAGTTATACATATTTATTCTAATTTGCATTTAATAAATGTAGGTAATAGTTTTTGAAAACAGTATTTCTACAAAATGTGTGCATATTTTTAAACTTTTAAAGTGCATATCAGTTTTCAAGTTAAATATATTTTTATCCTGAATGTGCTCTTGGACTTCAGCGAGTAGAGGTATTCTAATTTAAATAATTTTGTGATTTTTCCACTGAAGTGTTTTTATTTTAAATTGCATCTATTACTATGATTATTAATATTTTTGCCTTTAATACAAATGTTTATTACATAATAAATTACAAATTTTACATTGAATTTGACACATTTTTGTTTTTCATTTTTCTCTTTTATCACACTGCTTTCATTATATTTTGAAATATTTGTTTCACTTTATTCTGGCATGCCTCTGTTCAATGCAAGCATGAAGGGAAGGTATTTGTACATGTTCTTTCTCTCATACCACCTACATATTCATCTCTCGTGAAATGGAATTTGTTATTGGACATTCAAAATTGTTTTAATGTCAAAAATTCACACTCAGCACAAATTGCGTTATTCCAAATGAGTGCCTGAGCATTTTCTCTATAAATAGTCTGATCCCATGTTTGCATTGGGCTGTTAAATTTTCATGTTTGTATAATCACACTTTTTACTAAACATTTAATTACTATACATATTTGCTTATATACAGTATTTTTCCTACTGCCCCAATGTTTGTAAATAGTAGTAATTTTTGCACAATTTCTTATTGAACATGCCAAAACAGTTTACAGTCACCATGTTGGTTAAATATTTATACATTATTTTGTCACGTAATATTTGTTTTATGTTGCATTTATGTTTTGTGTTGCATTATAATTTATGTTTTGTGTTGCATTATAATTTATGTTTTGCGTTGCATTATAATTTTGACTTTTAAAATACTTTTACATTTTTACCGTAAGTTGTACAATTACACTTTTTCACAATTTTTTTCATAAACTGTTTTTGTTGTTATTTTCCTTCCATTGATATGCATGTGTTTAATACATGAATTCCTTGGAAGAGTATGATATGAGGAGCATATCATTTTTTTCAAAATTCATACAATGACATTTTGCTGTACTTCAAATAAGATTCATACCTGAGATTAAGGTGTGTCATTGACACACCCTTTTCACATACGTTTACATTTTTCATGTTGATATTTTTACATTGCTTACACATGTTTTGATTTTCGATTTTTACAGACTTGATTTTTTCACCACACTTTTGTTATGTAGTGTTATAAATTACACACAAACATATTCCCACAGAAGTACTGTAGTACGGCTCATTTTGAGTTCATTGTTTTTGTCCTTTCACAATATGTTTACACACTAAGTTTTTGATAGTTAGTTTTTTTTTAATTCTCACAATGAAGTACTGTTGTATGGTTCAAAATTTTTTAACATATCCTATTTTTTTGTCACACATTTTGTTCACACACACAAACATACTACTTTTGTGTTTAATTTTCATTAATTTCTTTTTTTTTCTCTGCGATATGAAACACATAATCTCTGGTGTACATTTGTATAAATTAGTACAAAATTTTTTATTTTGTGTTTTATTCAACAGCAGCTGGTGTGCAGTGTAACAGCAGCACAGTGGTACGAGTTTGGAACCATTGAACAGACGAGAACCTGACTACTCGAAAATCTGGGAGTGGACACCTAAAAGTGACAACAATGTGCGCTGATTGACCCCTGGTCCGCTCGCGTTTTCTTGGGGACTTTAATTTTGGACTTCTTTTATCCTGAATGTGCTCTTGGAACCATTGAACAGACGAGAACCTGACTACTCGAAAATCTGGGAGTGGACACCTAAAAGTGACAACAATGTGCGCTGATTGACCCCTGGTCCGCTCGCGTTTTCTTGGGGACTTTAATTTTGGACTTCTTTTATCCTGAATGTGCTCTTGGAACCATTGAACAGACGAGAACCTGACTACTCGAAAATCTGGGAGTGGACACCTAAAAGTGACAACAATGTGCGCTGATTGACCCTTGGTCCGCTCGCGTTTTCTTGGGGACTTTAATTTTGGACTTCTTTTATCCTGAATGTGCTCTTGGAACCATTGAACAGACGAGAACCTGACTACTCGAAAATCTGGGAGTGGACACCTAAAAGTGACAACAATGTGCGCTGATTGACCCCTGGTCCGCTCGCGTTTTCTTGGGGACTTTAATTTTGGACTTCTTTTATCCTGAATGTGCTCTTGGAACTATTGAACAGACGAGAAACTACTCGAAAATCTGGGAGTGGACACCTAAAAGTGACAACAATGTGCGCTGATTGACCCCTGGTCCGCTCGCGTTTTCTTGGGGACTCCAATTTTGGACTTCTTTTATCCTGAATGTGCTCTTGGACTTGAGTGATTAGAAGTATTCTAATTTAAATAATTTTACAATTTTTGTGATTTTTCATTTTAAGTGTTTTTCATTTTTTTTTCTGTACTGTATCTATTATTATGATTAGTAATATTTTTTACTTTAATACAATTATTCACTACATACTAAATTACAAGTTTGACATTGAATTTGACAAATATTTGTTTTTCATTTTTCTTTTTATCACACTGTTTTCATTATACTTAGAAATATTTGTTTCACTTTGTTCTGGCATGCCTCTGTTCAATACAAGCATCAAGGGAAGGTATTTGCACATGTTCATCCCACATACACATATTCATTTCTTGTGAAATGGAATTTTGTTATTGAACATTCAAAATTTTTTTAATGTGAAAAATTCACACGCAGCTCAAATTGCGTTATTCCATATGAGTGCTTGAGCATTTTCTCTGTAAATAGTCTGATTCCATGTTTGCATTGGGTTCTTTAATTATCATATTTGTATGTAATTACAATTTTTACTAAACATTTAATTACTATACACATTTGCTTATATACAGAATTTTTCCTACTGACCCAATGTTAGTAAATAGTAATTTTTGCACTATTTTTCATTGAACATTCCAAGGCAGTTTTCAGTCACCATGTTGACTAATATACTTAGATATATTTGTACATTATTTTGTCATATTTGTTTCGAACATTAAATTTTTTAAAGAGTACATTTATTTATGTTTCGGGTTTCATTATAGCTTTGACTTTTTTAATACTTTTTACATTTTGCATAAATTACTGCAATATTTTTTCAAAGTACTCACTGTTTATGGTGCTGAGTTGCTTAAAATTTGTGTATTCAATGTTTCAACAATTCATTTTATGCTCGAAGTTATATTCGCACCAATTGTACATTTTTTTACTTATAATCTATGTGTTTACTAGAATTTGTTATGCTGTATTTTGCAATACCAGGGGGGGAGAATGGGGGTATATTCAAAAATATCTTTCTTTCACCATAAATATTTAGATGCGTTAATATTTTTATTTTATATAGAGATATATTTTAACAACATAACAAGTACTTCTAATGAAGTTTTAGGATATTTCAACAATATTTATGTGTCCAAAACTTCTTGTTTTTGCTCTAAACATACTGCCTGTTAACAAGTGTGATACTGAAAAACTTTCTTCTAGATTCCTTACAATTAGGTAAGACATTTATATTTTTATACGTATTAGTAGAGAAGCTGCAAAAGAACTTAATTATGTAAAAAAATTAAAAATAAAATTGCAGTTTCTATTTTTAATTTTTTTCTTCTGACGTGGGTTAAAAAGGTGGTATGGTTAGACTTTGCAAAGTTCTACATGATACTGACATTTCATTTTTTCCTTTAGTTAAATATTCCAAACAACAGTTATAATCAATGAAATTGGCATTTTAATCAATTGTTTATTGTGTTTAAATAAATAATAGAAAGTTATTCCCCAGCTAGAAAAAGTTTGCACTTTTTTGCAAAAACATATAGATTGTACATAATTTGTACATAAAAAGTAGATATTTTTGAATATTTTGAAAATATACACTTGTTGCGTAAATTATGTGCAGTTTTTATACATTCTAAAACAAAAATTTACGCAGTTTGAAACAATTTTCAGAAAAATCTCAAAATCAAATCAAAAAATTTTTTTTTAATCCGACGCCTATAGCTTAAGTTGATTGATTACCTATCATGTCACCAAATTTCATTTCTTTCGCTTTAGTCGTTATTACGTGATGTGCGAACAAAAATTTACGCAGTTTGAAACAATTATCGCAAAATCTAATGAACCCCCATCCCCCCTCCCCAAGTGATCCATGGGTAAACTGGAAGTGGAAAAGTGGTCAGCAGGCTAAATTGAGTTGGAAACCACGGATGTAAATGTTGAAGAAAAATTGGACACTATTTTTATTGTCATACTCATTTTGCTATTATGCAAAAAGGGTACATTTTGAATGTGAACTATAATATTTTTAACTTGTGTCTATTTGATAGCTATGGGAGTTTTCCCCATTTTTTGTGTGCACATCCAATATGTTGTATGTTTAAACTCTGTAAAATTATTATTTTACTTAAATAAAATCTTTTTAAAAGTCATTTTTGTCTCATAAATTGCTTCTGCCTGGTTATTGCTATGCATATGTACTTAGTCCACTAATTACGATCACCGAAGTAATTTAATATTTAACTTTATTAATACTGCACCACAGTGAGGATGAACTCTTTTTAGGTTGTCAAATATTTTAATAATTATATAACACAAGAAATTCCACTTTACTATAAAATTGTTCATTTTATGGCCTTATCACACTAAAGGGAAAATCCGAGCAACTTCGCGCTGGACCATTTTTTCGACGGACTTGAAGGCGTGGTTATCTTTAAGGGTTGCAAAAGTAAACAAACTCTCTCCGACGCCAAATAGTCATCGCATCGCTGATTTGGCGTGCAGGTTCTTATTTTACTTATCGTGCGTTGGTATATTTACATCGGATCGGCAGCAATTTCAGCAGCATCGGATGGGCAGCAATCTCTAATTTCAAAGTCCACTTGAACGCGGCCATAATTTTATTTACACGTGATTCTGACATCGAGCCAAGTTGCCAAGCTTCGAACATAGTCGCCATTGCTCGTAATTGCTTATGACGTAGCAGGAAGAAGTACTCTGATTGGCCGAAATTTCGTCCGACTCGGATTTTTTCCTTCGGAAAGGAAAAAGTTGGAGTTCGCGGTTGTCAAGGTAACGGCGGAGAAAATCCGCCGGAAACTTGATTTGCAAGGAAAGTGGTCGGATTTTTCTCAGTGTGATAGCACTATTACCGACACCATGGGGAAGATGAATCCTCCCTTCGGGTCACCTAAGTATTGAAGTCAAGCCTGGTGAACACGGGTGTAATATAAGTAAACTTCTCTGTCCAGTGCATATGTACGATGAATTCTTAGTATTACCTCACGATGATAGTGAAGAGGTGTCCCATCGTGTTGGACATACGGGTATTTTTTGGACGCCCAGTTCTTCAAAAGTGCTTACATATTATTGATTTTATTTGAAGTGACATGTTTGTCTGCTGCTTGTGACTGCACTTTTAAGTTTTTTTTAAATGGGCGGGCACTTGCTCATCAAGCAATCGCCACTACTAAGGCCCGAATTACTAGCCATTCTATCATGACCAGACAGCACAGCAAATTTGCATCAAACTTGCAGTAAGCTTGATTTATCAAGTCAATAAACTTGAATTAAGCTTGAAAATTTCAAGCGTGTAAGCTTAATGCAAGCTTGAATCAAGTGTTCAAGTTTACACTTGCCCAAATTGCATTAAGCTTGACATAGCAAACTTGAATCAAGCTTGACATAGCAAGCTTAATTCAAACTTAAAAACATTTCTTAAAACAGAAATTCTTAATACATGGGGCACCGGTCTGCGAACTCGCCCCATATATTTTATTTTTCCCCTCTACGCTGAAATCTCAAGTTACTTTAATCTGTTTCCGTTTAGCGTCCGCGGCTGGGATCGATCTCGGGACCTAAGGTGTGGGAAGTCAGCGTCCTAACCACCATGCCAATCTCACTCGCGGCGTCAAGACTAAAGTTTGAAGTGACCGTTATGGTTGTCATGCCGTTTTTTTTTTTTGGCGAGATTGATCAGTATTGACCGATGCCGATCTGTTTGTTTTATTTTTCCATGGGATGAATCAAAATTAAAAGAATGTTATGCGTGATTTATAGACTCTACTAATAGGGAAATAAGCAAAATATAAACTTAAAAGCAGCACACGTTTTAAAACTTTCAATATCGAAACACTCATGTTGGGCAATATTGGCCAAAATCGAGACAAACGACTGATTTTGAAATCAATTTTATAGTATATTTGTATTTTATTTTGAAGAATTTCAATATTTGGAAATATGGAATATTTTTTAATTCTATGGTCAAGTACATTTATGACTGATAATAAATTATTTGTTATGTGGGTGTGGCTTTCCAAATCAAGTTGTATTCAAGCTTGACAGTTCAGATGACTTAAATTCGGCGGGAAAATTTTTGCTGACTCATTTTTTTGTAATCTCCAAGCTTGCACCAAGCTTAAAATGAATTAAACTGTCAAACTTGTATTAATACGTCAAATTCAAAGAAATGTCAAGCTTGGTTTAAGTTTATGTGCTGTCTGGGTGGGAGCACCCAGTGGGTGGCCAGCGGCACTTTTGTGTAATCCACCACCATTTCTTTCATTGAAAGTGTCTGTTGTCAAACTTTTACGGATACCAAATATCGTTTTTACTTTTAAGTACACTAGACACAACAGATATCTGGGAATGTCCCTCCAGGCTGAAGATTCTAAGATTTTGACATTTATGTGGCTTCAGCCAGTGGTATAGTTCTAAGAAAAAGGTCCAGGGGCGCTCATTTTAAAGAAGTTTATACCCTTTTCTTTTCGATTTATTGTAGCCCTTCGCTGCTTTTGTTAACTCTCGGGTGCTATTTCTTTCAAACACGGCGTGGTCACTTTCGTGTGGCAAGTAGACACTTTTCAAGTTTTTATAAATATATTTTGAGTATAGATAGCAAACGCCTGGCGAATATTGTAAAATAGTTTTAGTAGGCGATTTAAATATAGATTTTAATTCTGAAGAAGTGTTTTATTGAACAGAGAAGACAAATACGGTACACTCATAGATTATGATACACTTTCCAAATGGTATTTATAAAGGTGAAGTGCAGTTTGACTATGCCTGGCGAAAATTTGTAAAGAGTTTTGGTAGGAGATTTTAATACAGATTTCTTTTCCGAAGAAGTGTTTTATGGAACAAAGAAGGAAAACACGGTACACTCATGGATTATGATGCCCATTCCAAACAGTATTTAAAATATCTCTACGCGATATAGCTGGTATATTCCTTTAGTTCGAATATACCTGGCGAAGATTGTAAAACAGTTCAGTAGGCGATTTTAAGATATATTTCGATTCCGATTATATGTGTGCTGTAAACATTGCATGTTACATAATACGAATTTTTATTGTAAACTAAGAAGTCAAAATAATAGTTGGTAAGGTAATAACGGAGTAATAGAGAAAATAACGGCATGAAAAAAAGAAAACACATAATGATTCTAAAAAGGCTGTCATTTGACAGTTTTGCAATCACAGAGCATCTCAACCATATTTCTTTTGTCTTATACAACATACAATGCCAATTTCTTGTGTTTTATGGTTCAAGAAAGTTGATTCCTATTATAACGCCCGTACTCTCGCCAACCTAAAAATTCTCCGCACTTTGCAGTCATGGGTCTCTAGGAGTTATGCTCAAGTTCCAATGCTCCCAAAAAAACTAGATGAAAACTAAAGTGAACAAATGAGTGATAAACGCACCAGTTAATGAATTTGAAGACACTTAATTATTAAAACTACATTAATTGGCAACCCAAAATAAATAAAAATGTAACGGAATGCTGTACTTACAGGTTGTTCTAAATCGCTATTTTAATTCTAAATTACGATTGCCACATAAATGCACAAAATCGCCATGGTTACTGCATTATGTTTAATGATCACCACCTTGGCGAGAGTCGGGGCGTTAAAGTAGGAATCAACCCAAGAAAGACAAACAAGGCACACTCATGGATTATGATGCACATTCGAACCAATATTTAAAACGGCGAAGTATAGTTGTAATATACTTGGTGAAGATTGTAAAATGGTTTAAGTAGGCGATTTTAAGCTAGATTTCGATTCCAAAGGTGGGTTTTATGAAACAAAGAAGCAAATTACAGCACATTCATGAATAACGATACACTTTCCAACTTAATGGAATAAGGTAGAAAAATAGGGACGACGCATAAATTATGATACGCTTTTAATATATAGCACAATAGTGCGTATTTAAAATCTGAAAGTGTTTCAGATTTTCTTCCTTTTTCTTCTGATAAATTCATTTGAATTTACAAAATAAGTCAATATTCTATGGCGTAAACTTTGTCCGTTAGTACGTGACCCTATACCACTCAACCCCCTTCTACATCTGCCAATGGTCCTTTAACTTAAAAGAATCACCAGATACCAGATATGACGCATACTGTCTCTCAAAAACCAAAACACCAGCGCGAACTCAGCTCAGCTTTTGCTGAATTTTAAAGCAACTGCTTAAACCCTTTAACGCGCAGTGTTCCCGCTCTGGGAACACCAAACTCTGACGTTTCGACTGTTGCCAGTCACGAAGAATAGATTTGATTTATATAAAAATACTTGCGGGTGACATAGCTCCACGAGAATCCTTTACTTTTTAACACGTCATTTCCCCTAAAAAAATTCTCTCGATTATTTTTAACAGCACTGACATCTGCTGAAAAATGGAAGAATACGTGAAAAGCTGGATAGATTGCCCAATGCTGCATAAAGGACAGCCGATGCCATCGCTCGACTTAACTACTAGCAAGATGGCGGACGATCGAAACGTTCATCGCGTGCGGCAGATCTAGAGACCCTTTTTGGACGCAGCTGGCTGTGCCGCACAGCCAGCTGCGTCAAAAAAGGGTCTCTAGATCTGTGGCACGCGATGAACGTTTCGATCGTCCGCCATCTTGCTGGTAGTTAAGTCGAGCGATGGCATCGGCTGCCCTTTTTTCGGCATTGGGAAAGGGTTGAGCCTGTTATTGGGAAAGGGTACGTACCATTGGGAAAGGGTTAAACCCTGTCGCGTACGTCACTTTTGGCGACAGACGGGAAACCATTTTCATGGCATGAAGTGTTCTAAATTACATTTATAAGCAAAACAATCACTGATACATTTTTACCTTAAAGATTTTTAAAAAAATGAAAATCGGAGAAACTTTCATATTTTAAATAAGCACTATAATGCGGTATATTAAACATATAATATTTTATGCGACGGCCTTATTTATCTTCTTTGTTTCATTACAGTGGAAAGTGTATCATACTTCATGAGTGCGTCATATTTGTCTTTCTTGGTATCTTTTTTAACTAAGAATGCATTTTAGCAAGAGGACGCATTTACTCTGTTTCTTAGAATATGTGTGCATTATGCAGCTTTTACGAATCAATTGTGAGTCTTTAAGTCTACTTAGATAGTTGAAAAGGCTCTGCAAAAATAAGACCTCCTCAACTGAACTGCTGCTTACATTTAAATAATAAAATTCATGTTTATTTGGAAAAATTATGTCGCAATGTTCACTTAGGTTTAATCTTGTTGTTAGCAGAACGGAAGCTGGAATGTCTGTGCTCTGCAGTTCGCTGTCGAAAGAGTTAGAAAATCTGGAAGCCCTTGATTACATTTATTATCCATAAGTGTGAGATTTTATTTAATTTGTTTCTCGTTTTAAACTTTTGTATAAGGATAGGAAAAATCTGCAATCCTTTGGAGTCTTCAAATCAAGTTTGTCACAGATTAAACATCTTGTAAGCGAGAAAATTTGACAAGAGACTTCAAGTTGTACACTCTTAGAAAAATAGTTCAACGTTTCACCGAAATTCCGGTGCGAATTTAGCTGCAACCGATATTTTGAAAAATGTGGTGCTAGGATTCACCACTTTAGTGGTGCTTCCTCAAGCACCATTTTTATGGTGAAAAGTTGAACCAGGATCTAGGATTTTTCTCTAACCAATTATATGGTTAAAGCTTGAACCAATAGATCGAATATTTCTCTAACCTGCAATGTATGCCATTATATTTTCAAGAAATTTAACTGGAAAAATAAAAATAAATAAATTAAAGAAAGAAAGAAAAAACCCACTTATAAATATGTGTATGGAATCGTGTTATTATATCCATCAATTAGTGTGTCCCGGGGAATATAAATTTCAGTTTCGACACTACAGATTATTTTTATTAGACTTTTAAGGGGGAAATCTTACAAAAGCAGGGGTTGATCCAGGAATTTTTTCCAGTGTCCCATTTTTGTGAATTTCAGTATCTATTTTTGTGAATTACAGTATCTATTCCTGTGAAATCTCGTACCATTTTTTTTTAATCACTTTTTTTTGTAAAATAATTTGCAAACGAAATTTAAATATATGGTAAAATGCCACTGAAGGGGCCATTTTAATTGATTGTACTTTTGTAAAGGGGCTGTTTTAATCTATTGTAATTTTGTGAAGGGGCTGCAAAACAGACCCAAATTTCGTCTGCATCAATACCTGAAAATTTCACTAAATAAAGGTTCATTCAATGGGCCATGACAACAATTTGTGTTTGAAAAAGTCTTGACCGATATATTCAAATTTATACACAAATAAAAATTAAAATTAAAAACTTACACATTCAAAGAATTATGCTCCATCCTAAATCTTCTTGAAGCCATCCAAGTATATGTGGGTTATTATACTCCTGTTTAAAATACAAAAAATGCATAGCATAAATAAAAATAAAGCTTCACAGAAGAAAATTACACACATTATGGCCACTAACAATATCAAAGTGGCCACTGAACTTTGTGGAGTGACTGGCCACAATGGATTTCTTTTTTAATCTGAAACTTTATTAAGCCTGTCAGTCATATTTGTTTAATAACATTCTCAACAATTTTATACAAGCACTACACTAGGCACTAATTTAAATGTAAAAAAAGTAAAATTTAAATCTTGAAAATAAATAATTTGTTTTATAAGATTACAGATTATCAATCTGTAACTAGTAAGACATTTTAAGTAGGGATGCAACGGATATCCAGCAAAAAATATTTCATCCAGCCAATATAGCGGATAATAGGTAGTAGCCGGATATTACAAACATCCGGCAGTAAATCTGGCCTACAATTATATACAGAGAAATAACATAAATAAACATAATAAATGAATAAATTCTAAAACCTGCAATAATAAAAAATGCGAAAAAACAAAGTTTTGTGAAAATATTTTGTTTTCAATACTTTTTAGAATAGATTTTTATCGTGTATAGAAAAAGGGGGGAAAATAAGTACTTCTATCTTTTTTTAAGATTGGACTCTATTACTGAAAGAAATTATTGTACAAAAAGACTGTTTTTCAATCTTTGTAAGATTTCGGTTACCCTTTTCCCTACCATAAATTGACCCTGCTTATGAGAATAATGTACTTGCTGTGACACTGCTGCCTGCTGAGAAAAGGTCTCCCCTCCACCTAATTTTGATAAAGTAAGGAAATTTGTTACATTGATTTTCCAACAGTTGAGTGGAAATGTCTCTTTCAAGAAATGATCTTTTAAAGATATTTATCTAACTCTTGAGGGAGAGCATTCATGACATTGTTATTTGTATGACTAATTACCGTAAAACTGGTACTAAATTCATGGAAACAATCCCAAAAGGATTTCTGATTTTTGAAGTAACGATGGTTAACGATTTGAAGCTAATGAGAAAATTTAAAGAAAAAAGTAATAGCTCAATGATATAAGAAAACTAGTGAAAAAAAAAAAAAAAAGAAAAAAAAAAAAGAAAACATACTGCTGGCAGATAAACAACTGAAACTTTCGTCGGATTTTCGGTATCTGGCCAAATTGATATTCGCTGCATCACTAGTTTTAAGTTAGAAATTTTTTAAGAAATAGCATTCGCATCTACACTACTGGCGAAAAGTATTGCAAGTTTGAGAAATGTAACCATCGTTTCAAGAATAAGCCCAGAAAAAAAAAATGGACAGGAAATTTGCCAGATTTAAATATCCTTGAGAATGTATGTAGTATAATTGGAAGGAATACATCTGAAAATCACCAAAAAACAAAATGAGAGCTTCAGGAACCCATCATTTAAGTTGGCACCATGAAACACCGAAGGAAGTGCTGTAAAACATTGTGGATTCCATATCTAAAAGACTGGCTGTTGTGATCAAAGTCAAGGCTGCTCAGCAACATAATAAATGATCTGTAGTTCAATTAGATTTATTTACTATCCACTTTTTGCAGAATAACTTGAAATTCATTCTTTATTTAATTTTATTCCGGCGAGCCAAAATGGATTATGATTTCTATAATAACCTATATATTTTTTCAATAAATTAAATAATAATTTTTGCTCTTTAACTTAATGCTATCTTGTCTTTGAAATAATTAATTTAATATGTTGACATTCAAAAATATTAATTAAATCGATTTTTAATTTTGACAGGGAAAGGGGCTTAATCTTGAAAAAGGGTTAGATTCCTGAAACTTGAAATACTTTTGGCCAGTAGTGTATGTGCAATGCAGCACCATTTATTTATTGTTATTATTAGTTCTAATTATGAATACATTGCCCGAATTTTAATTCTTTTTATCTACATAAAAATTATGTAAACAGACATTCCCACAAACATAACCTTGAATATTCTACGATTAAAAAAATGGATTAAAATGTTTGATGACTAACCAATTACAACTTTGAAAAGAGCTTATTTGTTTTAAGTTTTGGCAAGTTTGCACAAAGGGCATCTGCTATTAGGGTGGGGTGAGGGCGTGACCTACGTTGGAGTACTTTTTAAGGGGTTCTAACTCTTAACGCGCATTCACATAAACTTTGAAAAAGAAAGAGGAGTTGACAAAAACCGAAAGCTGATTTTCAAATTAGTCGCCTAGAGTAAGGTACAAGTAGCCAAAACTTGAAAATAGTATGAAAATGATATTTCTTGTTCAAAAAAGTCTCGCCCAAGTTGCCTTATCTTTAAATTAGTAGCAAAAGTCGCCTTTTTTTAGTCGCCAGTGGACACCCTGTATGTTGCTTCTAGGTATAGTCAAAGTATCTTCCTTTACAGGATATGCATATGATGGTGAAGGCTGAAACTGCTAAAACTATTTGCAACTCACAACAGCTGCGCTGCCTCATTCCACTGAATGAAAACAACATTCACGTTAAAATATATTCAAGAGCTACAATGCTTAAAACTGCATGTATCTCCAGCAAAACTGAACTACCCTTGAAGGATATTTGTGGATTTGTATTGTGTACATGAGGAAAACTGTTAGGTTGCCTGTGTGTTAAACATCTTTAAAGAAACTGAAGAAGTTAAAATTATGTTATTGCATCCACATGCACTGTCTTATACATATCCTGTAAAGGAAGGCATTTTGACTGTAGCTAGAAGCAAAATATTTTAAAAAATTGATGTAAGCACTGTTACAGGAAGAAAATATACAATTTCAGCTATAGACACTGAATCAATGACATTTGCTATGCAAAAAATTTAAAAAAAGTAAATAGTAAACAAAACTAATTTATACAGTGCATGAATAACATATCAGGCCTGAAAATATGAACACTATGTATATATATCATAAACAAATGGCTGAGTGAGAGAGTCTGTTTTATATAATTAGAACTAATAATAACAATAAATAGATAGTAATGCATTGCACATAGATCCGAATGTTATTTCTTTAAAAATTCATAACTTAAAAATTTGCAATCTTATAAAGCAATAATAGGTGATTAAAATATTTCCCGCAAAAAAGGTGATAAAAAATTCCTCCAGACGGTTTATTTTTTACAGTAATTTTTTAATCTCCTGGGCCTGAGAGGCCAGGTGCACATCTTGCCGGGTTAAATATGAAACAGTAACCAGGGGGGGAAAAAACTCATTTTAAGTATTCATAAATATCCAAAATGAATTAACTGCTATTTTTTAAATAAAATATGCAAGCAAACAAAAATTATCTTTTCACAAATATTTAAAAAGATTTTAATAATATATAAACAAAGCATTTGGATATTAAATTTCTCAATATTTTAATTTGTTATGAAGCATATGAAATTTAATATTCTGTTTAAAATCTAACTAATTAAATTAATATAAACAAACAATGTTCTCATACCTTGATTAAAATCGCTAAATTATTGCAATATTGAGATAATAAAATCCAAGAATCATAACAAATATAAATAATAAAACAATGATTATCTCATACCTTGATTAAAATTGCTAAATTATTGCACTATTGAAATAATAAAATCAAAATATCTAATATTATTTCATGGTATAAAATGCTATTTTAATATAATTATTTGTTTCTTCTACTCTTAACAAACAAACAAAGGAAAACGAAAATATTAACCTAAAATTTACTATCAAAAGAATGTTAATTCATACTAAACTGTAAATAAACAGTCGGTTTGAACTAGGGATGTAACGGATATCCGTTAAATATCTGGTATCCGGCTGATTTTTCAATATCCGAAATACTGTCGGATATATGAATCATAACTACCAGATATCCGACTTCTTTGTCAGATATCCGGCTATATTATATACTACTAAAGTTCTATCTATAATATACATGGGACAGGATGAAAAATTATCTTAGAACATTCTGGATAAAGTGATATGTTTTAACTGAAACAGAGGGATATTTTTTAACTGAAAAAACAGCAAATTTAACACTGGAAATGGATCATTCAAAACAAACACACAATTTCAACATTTGTTCAGTAGTTTTTGAGCACATTTATAAGTAGTTAGGCTCATATTTAGAGCAGATTTCATGCTGCAAAGTGCGCGTAGCAAACATTTAAAAAAAAAAACTTAAGCACATCTCATGTAACGTCCATGTGCAAATTTGGAGGCAATCTTCTCATCGTTTTTGGCCGTAGACTGCTGTTTATAGGGGAAGTTTAATCATAAGCACTGTTGGACTATATTCCGTATCCGGTGCTTTGTTTACAAATCATTGGCGAACAATCTGATGCGAGAGTGAGCGATGCACCGCCAACTGCCGGTGGTAGTTGTGACTGGCAACCATAAAGAATACGCGTTTCGCCAGGTTTGGGAATTTGAAATTGTTTCTGTTATTGATGGAAGGGAATGAAATGTGTTATGTTAATATATGAAAAGAATTAGTGTGTGTTTGTTAGAAATATAGTACGTTATAAGCCGGTGGGTGTTGGGGATATTGCTCTTTTTTAACGAATCTTTGCAATGTTTAAGGTTTTTAATGTGAATTTTAAATTGATATTTGATGTGTTTATGTTTTCGTAAGTGCTATTTACGTGCTATTCTAATCATACTGACTTTATAAGAGGTGTACAAATAGGTTGTTTAATCCATCGATGTTTTTTTGAGTTAAAAACGGTCCACTGGTTGCATAGTTTACATAGCTGTACAACTAGGTTGCTGAATCCACTGAGGGTTTTTTAGTAAAAAACAGTCCACTGGTTGCATAGTTTACATAGCTGCACAACTAGGTTGCTGAATCCACTGGGGTTTTTTTAGTTAAAAACGGTCCACTGGTTGCATAGTTTACATAGCTGTAGAACTAGGTTGCTGAATCCACTGAGGTTTTTTTAGTAAAAAACGGTCCACTGGTTGCATAGTTTACATAGCTGTACAACTAGGTTGCTGAATCCACTGAGGTTTTTTTAGTTAAAAACGGTCCACTGGTTGCATAGTTTACATAGCTGTACAACTGGGTTGCTGAATCCACTGTATTTTTTTTAGTTAAAAACGGTCCACTGTTTGCTCATTTTAAATTGCGTGTTACTGAATTTGCAGACGTTCTTTTGGTTAAATATGCATGTTGTATTTTGTTTTAATGTTTCTGTAAGTGGAATATATGTGCAATTTTAATGTGTTAAAATACTTTGACATTGCTGATCGTGCAAAATGGTTGGCGACAGTCGCTGGAGCTTGACGATTGCCAAGCTCCAGCGACTGTCGGTCAAGCCGGTGCGCACCCCCACCGGCTTGTATGATTTTTCCGCACTGTTTAGTATCATTTGAAAAATATGTGCATTCAGTATACAGATTTCTCTCATGGTAGTCTGAGAAATAATGAAATTTTACATTCTCTCCAGATGGAGTTCATCCGATATTTAAATAAAAACTCCGAATATTCTGTCATAAAACAGAGGTAGCATTGCCAGGCATCCGGATAAAGCCGGACATAGTTAGGCTTTTTGATTGCGTGTCTGGCCAAACTTAACGGTGCCCGGCTTTTGTTGGGCTTTTTACTGGTGACTTTGGCTGATTAGTAATAAAGTACTTTGATTTGGCATTCAATGTTATTTATATTTCATTAGAATTTAACAAGATTCATGGTAATAATCAAAAGAGCTTGATTTTACATACAATTTTTTTGTTGTACCTATTGTTACCGAGACAAAATCCTCAATATTGTAGGCTGTCCGGCCTTTTTACCCATATGTCCAGCTAAACTGGCTGGTCTGTCCAGCTATTTGGTTTAGCGACCTGGCAACTCTATACAGAGGCAGGGAGAAATTTTCAATCTTCATCATTTTTCTAAATGACAATCTTTTATTGAGCATATATTTATTCCCCAATACCTAATTATTAAAAATTAACTCCTATTTTACATATTATTTTTTAATTGAATTTAGTTATTTAAATTCATTCATGATTTTCTGCATGTTTCAATTGATTTTTAAAGTTAAGTCTACTTAAAATATGTACATTTAAAATGTGTTTGTGAAATATTTATTAATGAAAATCATAATATGGTATTTTACTAGTTTAAAATAGTTGTTTTAGTTACTACTACAGTATTTTGTATGATTATCACTCCATACACATAAAGTACTTTGATTAATCTTTTTTATGTGTGTGTCGGAATATCAAAATCAAGAGTAAAAAAGCGAAAATTTTCTTAAAATTTGCATTATACCATACATTTGGTTAGAGAAAAAACCTCGATGTTGTTCAATCACTTACCGTACATTTGGTTAGATATAAAACCCTAATCTTGGTTCAAGCTTTAACCATATAGTAGGTTAGAGAAAAATTCTATATATTGGTTCAAGCTGTAACCATATAATTGGTTAGAGAAAAATCCTATATATTGGTTCAAGCTTTAACCATATAATTGGTTAGAGAAAAATCCTGTATATTGGTTCAAGCTTTAACTATGTAGTCGGTTAGAGAAAAATCCTAGATCCTGGTTCAAGGTTTCACCGCAAAAATGGTGCTTGAGGAAGCACCACTAAAATGGTGAATCCTAGCACCACATTTTTCAAAATATCGGTTGCAGCTAAATTCGCACCGGAATTTCGGTGAAACGTTGAACTATTTTTCTAACAGTGTTTATGCTCTTTTTACGAGATGTATGTATGTATGTGTGTGTGTGTATGTGTGTGTGTATGTGAGTGAACACGATAGCTCCTAAACGGAACATTCGATTGAGCTCAAATTGGGTATATATGTTACAAACCACCATCGCAAGACCGGCATTGATTTTGGTGTGTTAGGACTTATAGTTTTTCTGCAGGGCTAAAACGAAGATTTCTTTTACATTATGGCCTATGGGAGGAAATTCTTGAAAGAGCGCTAGCGTTTAAACGGTGCATTCGATTGAGCTTCAATTTGGTATATATATGTTTGAATTATTCATCGATTAAAATTTATTTAAATGCTAGGTAATGATCTTAGTCGTAAGTGTTCGGAAAGTCGAGTGGAGTCACTCCAGATTTATTACTTTCCGAACATTTACTATGTAAGGAAGGTACTGTAATCATGAAAAAATTCGACTTCGAAATTTTGGTGTATTTACACATTTTTAGGTCTTCTGAATTCATTATGCTGTTTTGACGAGATGAATGAATGTATGTGTGTGTGTGTGTGTGTGTGTGTGTGTGTTTGTGTGTATGTGAGTGAACACGATAGCTCCTAAACGGGGCTTCCCATTGAGCTTAAATTTTGTTCATATGTTATAAACCATCATATCGTAAGACCGGGATTGATTTTGATGTGTATAGGACTTATAGTTTTTCTACAGGGATACGACAAAGATTTCTTACATAGGGAGAAATTCTTGAAAGTACGCTACCGTTCAAAAGCGTGTATTCAATTGAGCTTCAATTTGGTATATATGTTACAGACCACTGTCACAAGAGCTGTATTGATTTTGGTATGTATAGGATTAATAGTTTTTTTACAGGGATTCAATAAAGAATTGTTTTTCATTACGGCAAGTGAACGGAAATTCTTGAATGTGCGCTAGCACAGGTATATAATATGATACAGATGGTAATGAATTTTTGCACCAGAAGGGTGTTTTACTTTTTATTTGTAACTTAACATAATTTCTAATATTTGCAGCATTCGCCAGAAGTTCTAAATGAATTAACTTTCTAAAGATAAAGCTGTAATGGAGCTAAAGCTGCTGTTGTTACGTTTCCTGTACCTAGAACGTTGATCAGAGGAAATATTATTCAATTCTAATGCGGCTTTCTACTTATTACATACGTGCTATCACAAGCTCATAGCATTAATGTGAGCATTCACACATCTATGCGTGTCTGCTATTGTCGCTTCAAGAAAAGGTTTCTTTTAAAAAAATATATAAATATTTCTTAGTTTTCTGGTTGTGAACATTTACGCAATAGCTTCGAAAGGATTTTCTAATGTCTATATTGAACAATATAGACATCATCGTTGAGAGTTTGGAATGGCACATGTTTAGAAAATATACTAAAGTCTTCTTTTAAAATTTAATGTTTATTACTCTCGAACATGTACCATGTAAGGAAAGTATTGTAATCATGAAAAACATCGCCTTCGAGATTTTAGTGTATTGACTCGTTTTGATGTCTTCTGAATTCATTTATGCAATTTCTATGAGATGTATGTATGTGTATTTGTGTATGTGAGTGAACACGATAGCGTTTAACGGTGTTCGATAGAGCTCAAATTGGGTATATAAGTTATAAACCGCTGTCTCAAGACCGGTATTGATTTTGGTGTGTATAGGACTTATAGTTTTTCTACAGGGCGACGACAAAGATTTCTTTTACATTATGGCCTATGGGGTGAAATTCTTGAAAGTGCGCTGTCGTTTCTTTAAATGCTTGGTAATGGCCCTAAACGTAAGTGTTCGGAAAGTCGAGTGGAATCAATCCAGATTTTGATTACATTCTGAACATGTACCATGTAAAGAAAGTATTGTAATCATTTAAAAATTCGTTTTCGAGATTTTAGTGTATTGACACGTTTTGAGGTCTTCTGAATTCATTTATGCTATTTTTACGAGATGTATGTATGTGTGTGTGTGTGTTTTTGTGTGTATGTGAGTGAACACGACCGCTCATAAACGGGGCTTCCCATTGAGCTTATATTTTGTACATACTTTATAAACCAACGTCGCAAGACCGGTATTGATTTTGGTTTGTATAGGACTTATAATTTTTCTACAGGGCTACGACAAAAATATCTTTTACATTGTGGCCTATGGGGAGAAATTCTTGAAAGTTCGCTAGCGTTTAAACGGTGCATTCGATTGAGCTTCAATTTGGTATATATATGTTTGAATTATTCATCGATTAAAATTTATTTAAATGCTAGGTAATGATCTTAATCGTAAGTGTTCGGAAAGTCGAGTGGAGTCACTCCAGATTTATTACTTTCCGAACATTTACTATGTAAGGAAGGTACTGTAATCATGAAAAAATTCGACTTCGAAATTTTGGTGTATTTACACATTTTTAGGTCTTCTGAATTCATTATGCTGTTTTGACGAGATGAATGAATGTATGTGTGTGTGTGTGTGTGTGTGTGTGTGTGTTTGTGTGTATGTGAGTGAACACGATAGCTCCTAAACGGGGCTTCCCATTGAGCTTAAATTTTGTTCATATGTTATAAACCATCATATCGTAAGACCGGTATTGATTTTGATGTGTATAGGACTTATAGTTTTTCTACAGGGATACGACAAAGATTTCTTACATAGGGAGAAATTCTTGAAAGTGCGCTGCCGTGCAAAAGCGTGTATTCAATTGAGCGTCAATTTGGTATATATGTTACAGACTACTGTCACAAGAGCTGTATTGATTTAGGTATGTATAGGATTAATAGTTTTTTTACAGGGATTCAATAAAGAATTGTTTTTCATTACGGCAAGTGAACGGAAATTCTTGAATGTGCGCTAGCACAGGTATATAATATGATACAGAGATGGTAATGAATTTTTGCACCAGAAGGGTGTTTTACTTTTTATTTGTAACTTAAGATAATTTCTAATATTTGCAGCATTCGCCAGAAGTTCTAAATGAATTAACTTTCTAAAGATAAAACTGTAATGAAGCTAAAGCTGCTGTTGTTACGTTTTCTGTACCTAGAACGTTGATCATAGAAAATATTATTCAATTCTAACGCGGCTTTCTACTTATTACATACTTGCTATCACAAGCTGATAGCATTAGCGTGAGCATTCACACATCTATGCGTGTCTGCTATTGTCGTTTCAAGAAAAGGTTTCTTTTTTAAAAAATATATAAATATTTCTTAGTTTTCTGGTTGTGAACATTTAAGCAATAGCTTCGAAAGGATTTTCTAATGTATATATTGAACAATATAGACATCATCGTTGAGAGTTTGGAATGGCACACGTTTAGAAAATATACTGAAGTCTTCTTTTAAAATTTCACGTTTATTACTCTCGAACATGTACCATGTAAGGAAAGTATTGTAATCATGAAAAACATCGCCTTCGAGATTTTAGTGTATTGACTCGTTTTGATGTCTTCTGAATTCATTTATGCAATTTTTATGAGATGTATGTATGTGTGTTTGTGTATGTGAGTGAACACGATAGCGTTTAACGGGGTTCGATTGAGCTCAAATTGGGTATATAAGTTATAAACCGCTGTCTCAAGACCGGTATTGA
Source organism: Cheiracanthium punctorium (assembly GCA_038373885.1). Taxonomy (NCBI): domain Eukaryota; kingdom Metazoa; phylum Arthropoda; class Arachnida; order Araneae; family Cheiracanthiidae; genus Cheiracanthium; species Cheiracanthium punctorium. Next base: position 71,974 of record JAWZYV010014766.1, read on the forward strand.
TTTTGGTGTGTATAGGACTTATAGTTTTTCTACAGGGCTACGACAAAGATTTCTTTTACATTATGGCCTATGGGGTGAAATTCTTGAAAGTGCGCTGTCGTTTATTTAAATGCTTGGTAATGGCCCTAAACGTAAGTGTTCGGAAAGTCGAGTGGAATCAATCCAGATTTTGATTACATTCTGAACATGTACCATGTAAAGAAAGTATTGTAATCATTTAAAAATTCGTTTTCGAGATTTTAGTGTATTGACACGTTTTGAGGTCTTCTGAATTCATTTATGCTATTTTTACGAGATGTATGTATGTGTGTGTGTGTGTGTGTGTTTTTGTGTGTATGTGAGTGAACACGACAGCTCCTAAACGGGGCTTCCCATTGAGCTTATATTTTGTACATACTTTATAAACCAACGTCGCAAGACCGGTATTGATTTTGGTTTGTATAGGACTTATAGTTTTTCTACAGGGCTACGACAAAGATTTCTTTTACATTATGGCCTATGGGAGAAATTATTGAAAGTGCGCTAGCGTTTAAACGGTACATTCGATTGAGCTTCAATTTGGTATATATATGTTTGAATTATTCATCGATTAAAATTTATTTAAATGCTAGGTAATGATCTTAATCGTAAGTGTTCGGAAAGTCGAGTGGAGTCACTCCAGATTTATTACTTTCCGAACATGTACCATGTAAGGAAGGTATTGTAATCATGAAAAAATTCGACTTCGAAATTTTGGTGTATTTACACATTTTTAGGTCTTCTGAATTCATTTATGCTGTTTTGACGAGATGAATGCATGTATGTGTGTGTGTGTGTGTGTGTGTGTGTGTGTGATGTGAGTGAACACGATAGCTCCTAAACGGGGCTTCCCATTGAGCTTAAATTTTGTTCATATGTTATAAACCATCATATCGTAAGACCGGGATTGATTTTGATGTGTATAGGACTTATAGTTTTTCTACAGGGATACGACAAAGATTTCTTACATAGGGAGGAAAATTCTTGAAAGTGCGCTGCCGTTCAAAAGCGTGTATTCAATTGAGCTTCAATTTGGTATATATGTTACAGACTACTGTCACAAGAGCTGTATTGATTTAGGTATGTATAGGATTAATAGTTTTTTTACAGGGATTCAATAAAGAATTGTTTTTCATTACGGCAAGTGAACGGAAATTCTTGAATGTGCGCTAGCATAGGTATATAATATGATACAGATGGTAATGAATTTTTGCACCAGAAGGGTGTTTTACTTTTTATTTGTAACTTAAGATAATTTCTAATATTTGTAGCATTTGCCAGAAGTTCTAAATGAATTCACTTTCTGAAGATAAAGCTGTAATGAAGCTAAAGCTGCTGTTGTTACGTTTCCTGTACCTAGAACGTCGATCAGAGAAAATATTATTCATTTCTAACGCGGCTTTCTACTTATTACATACTTGCTATCACAAGCTGATAGCATTAGCGTGAGCATTCAATCATCTACGCGAGTATCCGCTGCTGTCGTATCAAGAAAAGATTTTTTTTTTTTAAATATATAAATATTTCTTAGTTTTCTGGTTGTGAACATTTAAGCAATAGCTTCGAAAGGATTTTCTAATGTATATATTGAACAATATAGACATCATCGTTGAGAGTTTGGAATGGCACATGTTTAGAAAATATACTGAAGTCTTCTTTCAAAATTTCAC
>JAWZYV010014767.1:0-86759 GCA_038373885.1 Cheiracanthium punctorium
AGTCGAAAGAGTAAGGGAAAATCTCTGGGAACGGCAAAGGGAAAATAGGTTTTCCTTCCCTTCGCACTTGGAAAGTATTTCCCCACAGTTGAGGGCTTGTGATTCGAATCAGTAGAGATTGAGTGTAAAGACTGAGCCACTCAGTACCAGGATTCGAATCACTGATTCGACTCATCGAATCATTGGCCATCTCTAATTGAGACCATGATTGAGACGCTGATCGCTTCACGACCTTAATGCCGTGTGGATTTTTCTTAACTGCTGCCGTACCCACAGCAGTTCACCCAAAGTATTTATCCAAGTGAGCCATGTCACAGCACACTGTATTCTTTCGGATCCTAATATCCTAATTTCTAAGTTAATTATTAAATGTTATTGTTTTTGTTAAAATGTAATGTGTTATTTCTTAAACACCCGACATTAGCAACCGAAGTGCAATTGTATCCATTAATGTACATTTAAAAAATATTATTTAATAAAATTATTGTGATTCTATTTAATTATTTTTATACGAGAAATGGGCATAAATTCTAGTAAAACCTCGCTAAAACGATATTCGATACAATGATAAATCCCTCTATAACGATAAAATTTTGCGGTTCCGCACAATTTACATACAATATAATGTCCTCGATGTAACGATCCCTCTAGAAAGATAATTTTATTGGGCCCCTTAAGTATCGTCGTATCGAGGTTTTACTGTATCGGAAGCAGTTTTTAGACGCTTCCATTATGTTATTTACATGCTTATTTTAAATTTACTGTACCCTTTTAGTACATCTACAGTATTAGTCCTGTTTGGCGCGCTTTTGTTTTGGCGCGATAAAGGAAACCTTTAACATAACTCTGCCGTTTGACGATCGGCAGAAGTTAAAGCCAGCTTTTTATTTCCGGAAATGGCTTCTCGCTGGTGATGAAAGTGTGCACTATAGTTTTATTTTAATGGCTTTATTTTAAATTAAATTTTATGGCTTAGTTATTTTTTAATTTAAAATGGATGTTTAGGTTCATACTGACTGTTTACTTAGAGTTTTGTATGAATTAAGATTCTTTTGATAGTACTTTTTAGGTTAATATTTTCGTATTCCTTTGTTTATTTGTTAAGGTCAAAAGCAAAAAATAATTATGTTATTAATATTTTATACCGTGAAATAATTTAAGGTATTTTGATTTTATTATTTGAATATTGCAATAATTTAGCGATCTTAATCAACATTCACACACAAAATAAATGATAAAAAGATTATTAATAGTTCAAAATAGGAAAGGTATTTTTGATAATATCAAAACTAAAGATAAACTTCACAGGTTTCAAAATTTATTTCTGATGTAATTAAAAAAAAAAAAAAACTAACTGTAACGGTTGTTACATGAAATGGAACATCATTTGTAGAATAGCATCATAATATAAACTTTATTTTTTTTCAAGAAATTTATAAATAACATTGCAAGGCATGCCTGTAATTTGTCAGAACCTTGAAATGATTTTTTGGTGAAAACGTGCTTTAGACCACTGCTTGACGATTGTCAACAAACTGCCGAATTGGCACTTTTCTGTACTACGATTCTGGGATTGCACCCATGGAATTCGATAGACGTTCTGCTGTGCTCGGTTCGGGTCATAATCTATAGCTTCTGTTACTTTCGTTTTTCTTGTTCGGCAAAGCACGTGTGACACAAAGGGCTGTGGGATTGAGCCATCGAAGAAAGTTTACTTTTAGGATTATTTTCCCAAGATGCATAGCAGATGCAGGAATGTAATTAAAACTGCAATTGCGGGCAAACAAATAATTTAGAACAGGTATGGGTAACCTTTGAAAAGTTGCGGGCCAAATTTTAGGATGTTAGCGAAGTCACGGGCTGCATAAATGAGATATATATGGGATTTTGAATGTTTGTTATGTGCTTTTTCAGGGTTATGATATGTTCCCCGGGCTAGATCAAAAACCGTTGCAGGACACATCCGGCCCGCGGGTTGCCTATATGTGTTTTAGAATATGAAACTTTAAAGTAAAAGCTAACAAAGTACTAGAAATAAATATGGGGCCCCCTCGAAAATACGCTACAGTGTTCCTTTGCGAGATTCCAAAAAATAACAGAGTCCAGCATTCGTTACAAGGGGCCCCTCGAAAATATGCTTTCTTTGGTATTTTGTGAGACAACCCCCCCCCCAAAAAAAAAAACAAACACTGGGTCAAGCCATCGTTGTTGACGGCCCCTTGCTAAATGCTTAGCTAAATGCAAATCAAATATTTTCAAAAGTGAAACAATAATAAAACTAAAGAAAATATTATTTCACTTATCATTTTGAACAACGATTGAAAAAATATTTTCTTTAAGATAGTAAATTTTCTTTGGTAAATTCATATTCCCTGCTGTTGACGGAAGCATCTGTATAACTTAAAAATTTGTCCTTATTAAAATTAAAAAATACTTCAGTGGGGCCGGCAACTCGCTCATCAGCAGCTCAAAAATGGGGACAAACAATGGTCCTTATTTAAATTAAAAAAAAACTTCAGTGGGTCCGGCAACTCACTCGTCTGCAACTCCAGAACGGGGACAAACAGTGGTCCTTTTTAAAGCAAAAAAATGCAGTGGGTCCGGCAACTCGCTCATCAACAGCTCAAAAACGGGCAAACAATGTTAATTATATAAACCAAAAAAACTTCAGTGGGTCCGGCAACTTGCTCATCAACAGCTCGAAAACGGGGGCAAACATTGGTCCTTATATAAACCAACAAAACTTCAGTGGGTCTGGTAACTCGTTCATCGGCAGCTCGAAAACTGGGGCAAACAGTGGTCCTTATATGAGCCCAAAAACCTTCAGTGAGTCCGGCAACTCGCTCATCAACAACTCCAGAACGGCGGCAAACAGTGGTCCTTATATAAACCAAAAATACTTCATTCAGTCCAGCAACTCGCTCATCAGCAGCTTAAAAATGGAAGCAAAGAGTGGTCCTTATTTAAACCAAAAAAACTTCGGTGGATCTGGCAACTAGCTCATCAACAACTCCACAATGGGGACAAAGAGTGGTCCTTATTTGAAACCAAAAAAACCTCAGTGGGTCTGGCAATTTGCTGCAGCCACTCCAAAACCTAGAACCCCTCAGGGGGAAGACCTACTTTAGGTCTTTACGGTGTCACAATCCCGGGCCCCCAGCAATCTTTCGCTTTTCTTTGTTCTACCCTCCTCTCCTCTTAGCTGTCTCCTTCCTTTTCCCCCTCAGTGTAGTTTCCTCTGTAGAGGTGAGGGCCCCCCTTTAGAAGCTGCGGTCGCTCTGTGCCGTCAGCTTCTATTGGCGGTTAAACTGCCCACGTGTTTGCCGTGCGTGGAGACCCGTGTCCCCGGAAATGGGGATCCTGGTAATTGAGGGGGTTTATTCTCCAACACATTGCTTTGGCCTCGGCTTCGGGTAAACGGGAGGTGCACAGCATTCCCCTGTGTATCAACCGGCTGGTGGTACTGATTTCGGTCAACTGCTAGGGATCAAGCAAACGGACATCTACTGGGCACGTTGTTAAGGGTGGACGCTGCCTAAGGGATGTACTGTGCGCGTATAGACCCGACTAGCACTGGTGCACGAATGTGCATCCCCTTGTTAGGCTCCGTGGTGGGTGGTGCGGTCGGGTCGGAATTTCCAATCCCCAATATGGATTCGATGTTATCTTCGTCTCATGTCAACGTTCCAAAATCTCCTACTCAAGGGGATGGTAATTTAAAATTTTTTCTCGTGAAATGTCAGGACGGTAACTTTAGCCAAACATCCTCTTTCCTAATCCATAAGTGCATAACTGATCATGTCGGAGAAGTTGCTAAAATAAAAAAAATATGCTCAGGAGACCTCTTAGTGGAAGTAAACAATAGCACACAGGCAAACAACATTAGGAAATTAAAAACTATTGGCCTAAAATCTGTCACTGTCTCACCCCATAATACACTTAACTCATCAAGAGGCGTCATATCAGAACCTGATCTGTTACACTGTTCAGAGGCTGAAATTCTGGAAAATCTGAAATCCCAAAATGTTAGTGCAGTTCGCAGAATCACTATAAAACGCAATAACCAAATAATAGACACAAAACACATAATCTTGACCTTTCAATCTCCTAAGTTTCCATCTCATATCAAGGCAGGCTACCTTTCCTGTCCCGTCAGAACGTACATACCTAATCCTACCCGTTGTTTTCAGTGCCAAAAGTTTGGCCATACAAAACCTTCCTGTCGTGGTTCCCCAGTATGCGGCGCTGCAGTATCTCTGGCCACGACAGTGACACCTGTTCTGGCTCTCCTACATGCGTTAACTGCAAACAAGACCACCCCTCATATTCCCGTTCCTGTCCTAAATGGTCTTATGAAAAAGAAATCAAGTCCTTGCGTGCCACACAAGGATTGTCTTACCCAGAAGCACGTAAAATAATAGCCTCTCGCACCCCTAAACCTGGTCAATCTTATGCTGCAACAGTGAAAGCTGTTGCATCAATTGCTATCCAAACTGACCCACCCAAATCCAAGCCTGTCTCTTCATCTACTTCCTTCCCAAAAGCTAAACAGTCAACTACTCAAAATAATGCCTCAACAGCCACACAAAAAAGCACACCCAATAAGAAGCCTCAAAGCAACCTCTCCACTCAAAATAGACCTTAAATCAAAAAAAGTTCAGCTTACAAGAAAAAATACAACAAAGCTAGACTTAAACGCATCCTCCCACAACGGCCCATAGACGACTCTATACTACATTTGGATCCTACCGACTCTGACATTTCAGATCACATTATGGATGATGAAGACATCCCAAGTACCCCGCTTCAACCGACGGGGATTAAGAGTAAAATCGCCGTCATCTCCGACATCACTTAATTATGGCTCTGCTGCTGTCTTGGAACTGCCACGGTTTCCTTAATAAAAACGATGACCTCAAAACGCTGATTTATGATCATAACCCCGCTTGCTTTGCCCTTCAGGAAACCTTTCTCAAAACCAATAGACATACTATAATCCGTAATTATACCATCCTTCGCAAAGACAATGAGCTCAATGATAGGGCCACTGGTGGAGTTGCCCTTTTGATTAACAATAGTTATCCTCACACTAAGCTCAATCTTAACACTAACCTGCAAGCAGTTGCCACTCGTATTCAATTAAAACAACTCACAACAGTCTGCAGCATATACCTGCCACCAAGCGAAAACCATCAGCCAAACCTCCCTCAATAGTCTTATACAACAACTTCCTCCCCCCTTTCTCCTCCTGGGGGACATGAATGGCCATAGTTGCTTGTGGGGCAGCAAAGACACAAACAATAGGGGCCATCTCATAGAACAACTGTTAACTGACTTCTCTCTTTGCGTTATGAAGACACAAACAATAGGGGCCATCTCATAGAACAACTGTTAACTGACTTCTCTCTTTGCGTTATGATTAACGGTGATGACACCTATTTCCACCACCCGACTAAATCCTTCCATGCCATAGACATTCCCATTTGCTCTCCATCTATCCTCCCATTATATAACTTTTCAGTCTCTAATGATCTACATAAGTGATCACTTTCTGATTCTCCTCTCACCTCTGTACTATAATCGGAAAGACAACTGTACCACTCCAAGATATAATTATGAAAATGCAGATTGGCCCACCTTCACCCATTTATCCAATATATCCTCAAATAGTCTTGTAGGTTTCATTGATGAGGCGTTGACAAAGTCACCTCCCTTATTATGAAGGAAGCAGATGCCAGCATTCCTAAATCGGGCATGAAACATCGGCACAATAAAAAACCGTGGTGGAATGAAACATGTACTCTAGCAAAAAACAGCAGCAGAAAGCCTGGAGCATCTTCCGGCGATACCCCACGACCGAAAATCTAGTTCTCTTTAAAAAAGCTAAAGCTTACTCTAGAAAAATAAGGTGGCAATGTCAAAGGGAATCATGGATAAAATGTCTCTAGCATAACACCCAGTACCTCTAGTAAGGAGCTATGGACAAAAACTAAAAGAGCCATGGGAATCTATAATAATCCTTCAATATCCTGTCTGTCTGTAAACAATAATATTATTTTGGAAAAAAAATAAATAGCAAACATTATCGGTCAGACACTTGCCTCTATCTCCTGCAGTACTTCCTTCTCAAATACTTTTCTGTCATATAAACATCAGTCCGAACAAAAAAAAAAATAAAATTAAAAACCTCCTCCCACTTTTCTAACAATAGTAATTTTACCATCAGTGAACTCACCAAATACTTAAGGCAGTCCTCCAATACCTCTCCTGGTCCTGATGGTTTTACTTACGAAATGCTGAAACACTTGTCCCATGACTCGTTAAAAATCCTCTCACAATTATACAATAGAATCTGGAATGAACAAACCTTTCCTTCCTCCTGGAGAAATGCAATAGTTATTCCCTTTCCTAAACCTGGGAAAGATACTTCTAACCCTAGTAATTACCGCCCCATAGCTCTTACTAGTTATCTGTGCAAACTAATGGAAAAAATGGTTAATGCTCGCCTTGTTTACATTCTAGAGATTGGGGACCATATACATCCCATTCAAAGTGGCTTCCGCAAAGGCAGGTCCACAATTGACAATATTTTAAATCTAGAGACGCAAATTCGGAATGCCTTCCTTGGAAAGAATCACCTAGTGTCCGTTTTCTTTGACATTGAAAAGGCATATGACTGCACATGGAGGTACGGCATACTTCAAGACATCTATAATATAGGCTTTCAAGACAATCTACCAACTTTTATAAAAAACTTTTTATCCCTCAGAAACTTCCGTGTCAGCATCAATGGTACTCTATCTGATAATTTCATCCAAGACGAGGGTGTTCCTCAGGGCTCCGTACTTAGCGTCACCCTCTTTTTAATTAAAATCAATAATATCCTTAGACAACTGCCACCCACAGTCTACGGCAGCCTTTATGCATCATGTAAAATGACATAAACCGCATCTTAAAATGATGTGACATAAATGGTTTCACTATCTCTGCTGAAAAAACCGTATGCACCCATTTTTGCTGGAAATGCGGGATCCACTCCGACCCAGAACTTTACCTGGATAATAATAACATTGTTGTGAAGGACTCCGTCAAATTTTTAGGCTTAAATTTCGACAAAAAACTAACTTTTGCTAATCATATTTCTGACATTCACAGTAAATGCGAGAAAAAGCTTAATATTTTAAAGGTTTTAACCAACACCTCATGGGGGGCTGACCGTGATGCTGTGTTACGGATTTATCGTGCTGTCATACATTCAAAAATGGACTATGCAAGTTGCGTGTATGGGTCAGCTTGCAAATCAGTATTAAAAAAACTTGACCCTGTGCATCATACTGCACTCCGCATTTGCTCTGGTGCTTTTAGAACATCACCTGTACATAGTCTTTACGTCACCTGCCACGAGCCATCTCTCACCCTCACCCGTCATAAGCTCTCATTAAACACATACTTTCGTATTCTTTCTCATCCTTCACATCCACTAAAGAATTCTTTTATTGATACTCATCTTGACCATTTTTATGCAAATCGTCCCATCTGTACTCCCCTTGACCGTTTTTATGCAAATCGTCCCATCTGTACTCCCCCCTTTGGACTAAGGATTCGTAGGAGTCTTGTCGGTACCCAATTGGAGGATATAAAAGTCTCTATATGCTCTTTTCATGATATCCCACCATGGAACATATTGCTGATACCTTACCTACAACCTTTCGAAGGCTTTGCAAAGCAGGATACTGATCCTTAAGTCTACCAACAGTTGTTCGCTGATCACAACAACAAATATGAAAAATATGAAAAACTATACACTGATGGCTCCAAAACTGGGAATCACGTTGGATTTGCCTTCGTGGGTAAAAATCATACTGGTAGCTATACTCTACCTCCCTTTTGCTCCATCTTTACTGCCGAATTACTTGCCATATACGAAAGCTTTCTGTACATCACGAGAACGAACACAAAGAATTTTATCATCTACTCTGACTCACTTAGTGTTCTAGAAAATCTGAAATCCGGCTCCCTAACACATAACTATATAAGCATAAAGTTTTACACAAGTATGATCAACTTATAAACCGTGGGTACAGTGTTCTCCTCTGTTGGGTACCAGTCACATCGGGATCCCGGAAAATGAAAAAGCGGACACACTAGCCAAGCATGCGACCCTCCCGTACACCGGCACTCCATCCTACAGTGACATAAAGTCCAGCATCTCTAGCATTGTAAATGGCATATGGGTCGATAAATGGGACAATGAAACGGGGAACAAACTTCGTTCTATTCGCCCAACTCTCGTACACTGGTCGTCTCATCCCTATCACAGGCTAGATGTCATCTTGGCACGTCTTCGCATCGGACATACGCGAATTACTCCTAAGCACTTACTTTTGGGCGAACCCGCCCCGGAGTGCCCTCACTGTCATACTCACCTCACCATTCGTCATCTTTTAACGTTGTGCACTGCTTTTAATAGTTTTTATCAAATACTTTTTAACTGTTCTCATCCTAAACTAGACGAAATTTTGGGTGAAACCCCACATCGGAATCTATTTGCTTTTCTTAGGATATTTTTTATTCAGTGTTTTTAATATAATTCCCCAATATTTTTTATTCATGGATACTTTTTATTCAGTGTAACGTGTCCCTTTCTGTCTGACTGGTATCTGGATGGGGGCCCCCATCCAGATGCCTTTGTTCCACCTTTTATCTACTTTTAACACTTTTGAATTTTACTTTTCTCCTTTTTAGTCTTTACAATTTAGCTTTTACTCGTTTTTGTGGTACCTTTTATCTGAATACATCCTGATATGATTTTAACTCCTAGTCTGGCGCAGCATGTCCTTTTTGGACCTTGTGCCAATAAACACCAACCAACCAACCAACCAAAATCTAGAATATCTCCAAACCAAACAAATCTTAACCCTCCTCCCCATTAAAAAAAGAAAGAAGTACCTCTAGGCATCGTTCGTTACGGGGGGATATACCTTTAAGATTGATTTTAAAAAAGCATGATATGTGTCATCATTGAGCGAGTGCCTGTGACTTTTTCTCCCCATATATTCGGCTAACTATGAGTCAAACTCTCCGTCAACGTGATTGGTGCTGCGGTGCAAGTGCCGTTTTATACCGGACCAGGTCCCCTCAATTGAATTAGTATGTGCCCCAGTCTCTGGATCCTTGAAGTGAAGACTGTGATTTACAGTTAAATGATCAAAACCCAATTTATCTAAAACCCCATACCCTTTCCAACAATCGACCCTGGCAACACCCATTCAATTATCACGCTTTCCAAATTTGCCTTCGATCTACAATCAATATCTCTAAAAAAAACATTTATCTGTCCCTCTTTCAATACCACCTATCACCCAATGACCATCTACAGGCTTTCCCCTCCCATACTTCATTTTACCAAACTTGCTCTCATCCACTTCAACAATCACTCCCTCACCACCAATTGCGACACTATCATTCATAACAGTTATCATGCACACTTCTCTGCAAAACATATACCAATCCACAACAGCATGCTCATGCACTTTCGCGTCTGCCATCACAGATTCATTCCCCATTTTCAGAAACCAACATCTCGTAATTCGCAAAACATCACACATACTCAAATGGCTCTGGCTGAACCAGGAACCTTTCCTTATACTCCTACAAACATCACGAGCATTCTCACTTCCTCGTTTCCTACATCTCCATTCATACCCATCCGTAATTCCCTTCCTCTCACATAAACGCACACTTCCAGTAGGCGTTAAGAACATTTCTATATAATAATTATTTTTGAATCCCAGTCATGCCAACGGATAAAACAAACAATCTAGCAGCTAAATTGTAACCCAAAATGAAAGCCAATGTTATTTATAGATTTGATACCATATATGATTATAAACAAACCATGGGAACAGAAATGCTAGGCTTTACCAATGCAAAAGTGAAATAAAAAGGAAAAATAAATGAAAATAAAAGATTGCTTTTAAATACGGTAGGTGCTGAAATAAAAACTTTACAGGCGAAGGGAAGAGAAATCCAAATCGAAAGTGCAAAGAATAAATTTTGAACACAGATTAAATTTAGAAATAATTAACAATTAAGTAATTGATAATTAAAAATAAGATATGTGATTATCTGCATCACATATATCTCCCCAACACCCACAAAAAAAAATTCTACATAGGGGTAAAACAAGAAAAGACCAGCCTCCTATACATACATTAAAATACAAAAAAAGAATATTACAAAAAGAATTTCAATGTACAGTAGAGCGCCGAAAATCCGGACACCTAAAAACCGGAAAGACCAAAAAACCGGACATTTTTTGGACAGTTTTTTCCCTTCCCTCAAAAAATAAAAATAGATAAATAAATAAACTACAGGATGCTCAAGCATTAGACTAGTTTGTTATCATAACAATAGCGTCAATATATATCCAAAACCTCAGGGTAAAATCTGACTCGTGACCTAACTTTCCTTCTTTGCATTCCAAAGATTTAACTGTTATTTCCAAACAGAAACGCAAAAAGGGGGGTGGAGACACTTTCCTGTTAGCGTAAAGCATTTAAGCTTTAATAATCGGTAGAGATATTATTTTTAATTTAATGTTATTCTTTCTAAGGAGGCAAAGAAATTAATTAAACTCTTTATAACATCATTCAAGTCTGCAGTAAAAACATACATTAGCGTAAATACCATTGGAAGCCTTGTTTAAAAAAACGCATAAATAAAAATATCAGTAAGCACGTGCAACGAAGACAAGAATGTAACAACTTGTTTGGAAAGCGAAAGCTCCAGTCACAGACAAACTGGCTCCAGTCACTCCGGTGAAGGGGGGGAACGTCTGCACACCCATAATCAGTGTTTTAGTGCATGGGATGGCGATAAAAATTGCTGTTATATCTTTTTATCCTTTGATACTGGAAGATTTTTTTTTATTTTAAGTTGTGACTACATTCACGTTATTGGGCGGCAAGCAAATATATACGCGGCAATTAGTAGGGCGCCTTTTTTTTCTTTTCTTTTCTTTTTTTTTTTTAAGTGAATTCGATTGAACAATTTCTACAGTACAACCTACGGATCGCGGCGATTTCGAAAAACGTTATAAAAATACATAGTTCACGGCGAGACCCCGTGATCCATGACGTAGCCGCTACCTTTTTTTTTTTTTTTTTTTTTTTTTAAATGACCAATATTCCGGAAAATCCGAGAATCCGGAATCGCCGTAGTCCCGTCCATTCCGGATTTTCGGCTTTGTACTGTATATAACTTGAGTAGTAACATAATTAAATATAAATATGCAAAACATGTCGACATGTGTGAAAATTTCAAGCATGATTTACTCAATTCAGTTCAGCAGTCTCTATCTACACAATTGTAAATTTAGTTTTCTTGTAAACAGTCTGTTGCAACTTATACATAATAGTTCAGTGCAATTAGCAATGAATGGAAATGTTCAGTAGGTACCTTGTAAAATTTACGTCTACACAAATCGGGTAAAACATTCTCAAAATAAATGGCAACTTTTTCTAAAAATAATATATACAACAAAAGCAAATAAAAATCAGTGTCAAAATGCAAAAACTTTTTAACATTCACATCAGTAAAAAAATGACATATTATATATACACAAAATAAAAATTTTTTGAATGTAATTTGCATACATCCAAAAACTACCAAGTCATCTTTAACATATTAATAGTGCAAAATAAACATTACAATATACATAACAATCAAAAAAAAATTTGTGTGAAAGAAAGTGTGTAAAAGTGGGTAAACCAAGAAGAAAACTGCAGCCACGCTGACATAGCGGTGGTCTACAAAAATTGCCATCAAAAAGAATCTGACAGCATTTCCAAATCTTAACACAAAAATGCGGAAGTGTTAAGTTTCCTACAGGGGACAAGGGCGAGGCATGCACAAGGCATTCAAGCTCCGATAGAAGGGAAAAAGAATGTCGAGTAGCACCTAAATGTAAACAAAAACCATGATTGCAAGTGACCAAGTAAGAAGTAAGCATAAAAACTTACAAAAGTATGAAACACACGTGTAATCAGAAGCTAAATTTCTTCTCAACAACAGGGCGATTGGGACTTACAATTTAGAACGATTTAGCTTCATGGAAAAATTTCAAACAGGGACCGCCAATAAGAAAAATGTGCCAAACCAAAGACAAGAAAACAAACCACCAGCCAGAAAAGCAACACCTTGAAACAAACTATTGTGCCTAATCCTTTTTTTTTTTTTTTTTTAAACAAAAACTCCATTGCATAAATTTTGTGAGAATAGATACATATCATGCAGTACACTGAAGTGTACATCTTTAAAAATACTGGACTAGCCAGAAAAAGCAAGGTATTCTACAGCAGCATACTAAGCAAGGAAGTGTCTGTGGGATCCTTCACAAACACACCATTACCAAAAGACGACATGCATCTACCTTCTAGGCCTTAAATTATAGTGATCATACAAAGTTGCAGGTAGATTAACATCAGTTGCAAAATTATCATGGGAGTGATTATTACCAAATGAAGAAAGATATTCATTACGCGGAGGAGCAAAAATTAATCTGTCAATATGTATTCTCTGCGGTACAAGATGAGGAGCATGCAATAGTCGAATTGAGAAAGAAACAGGTGAATGTTTTAGTATGATTTCATACGGACCAGTAAATTTTGGTTTAGTAAACAACACGGTCTTGTCAACAGACCATTTATTTATATTTGAGAGGTCATTAATTAAGGAAAAGAAATGATCTATTTGAGTCATATCTCCTTCAAACATAGGAATTGAGATCTGAAAATTATCTCGCTTAGCCATATTTAATAAGTAAACAAAATAATAACACTAAAACATAAACAATAAGGTGTGTTACTTACTTTGCGTAAAAAGACACAAAATAAACATGAAAATAAAATTCTGAAAAATTTGCATAAAAATATTGTGACATTCAATTGTGAGTGTGAGTGTTTTTCTTTTTTAAAAATATGTTGCAGAGGATCGGCAGATATTCAGTCACAATCACTAAAAACACAATCAGTAAACATCGGTGATGTGGTAATGAACTCTTGTCTCACGGCGACTTTCCTTTCCTCGAAAAGGCAGTGAAAATACCCACAAAAATGAACAAAAACACGAACACACATGCGGGAAGAAAAGAGGAATATTTTAAGCAGCACACGGTTGACGACGTCTTTCCTGAAGTCGCAAAAAACAAACAATCAGCTCTGCTGTGCGGACGACCCCGCTGACGTAACACATGGGAAGTCACATATAAACACGAAGAGAAAAACACTGTTACCGGCGATGTAGATAAACGCAGGAACACGTAAATCGTACAATGGACGTAATACACAAACACTGCACATAGCGCGAAGCGAACGGGATGCTGACGGGAAAATGCAAAAGAAAGCGGCGAAGAACTCAGGAGACAGCGGCAAAAACCAAGAGCGCAAGACACAGAGGGGTCCTGGTAAAGCTAGGCGCGATGACACATCAGTATGGACTCCGAACGCCTTCGCAGCACACCAGCTGAGAGGCACCTCTGGAACGGACATCCATCTAGGGCACATGAAGTATTCCGCAGACCGGGGCTCCAACGATTACAGTCCAGTGGGTAGCCTGACGTCCAGCGCTGTGCCCATCAGCAGGCCTACTCGACGAACCACCGTAGGCATGGGCACAGCGCCATATTTTTTATGAAGGGGAAACCCAGGCCGTAATGAAAGAATAAGACTTTATTGTGGCAATTACATTTTATTTTAATATATCAACACATAAACATCAAAGTCCTACGGTGGCTGAGCAGACCCCCTGAAAAATGCAGGTTTACTTGACAACTGCTAAGGCGTGAATGATGATGAGAAACTCAAGCCAAAAGGTTAGTACAGAAGCAAAACATGCCAAAGAGACGCGCCAAACATAGCGTGAAAGTAACGTGACGCCAGTAGGCATTAAGAACATTTCTATATAATTATTTTTGAATCCCAGTCATGCCAACGGATAAAACAAACAATCTAGCAGCTAAATTGTAACCCAAAATGAAAGCCAATGTTATTTATAGATTTGATACCATATATGGTCATAAACAAACCATGGGAACAGAAATGCTAGGCTTTACCAATGCAAAAGTGAAATAAAAAGGAAAAATAAATGAAAATAAAAGATTTCTTTTAAATACGGTAGGTGCAGAAATAAAAACTTTACAGGCGAAGGGAAGAGAAATCCAAATTGAAAGTGCAAAGAATAAATTTTGAACACAGATTAAATTTAGAAATAATTAACAATTAAGTAATTGATAATTAAAAATAAGATATGTGATAATCTGCATCACAGGCACAAGATAACCTCCGCGTACACAACAGCCGGCAATTGAAGGCTGGTCGAATAGGTACCTTTTGGCTGAGCAGGATTGCACCTCACCTAATATTACTCTATTATGCAATCAAAATAAAGTTTGTTCTACAACGTTCTGCAGATAGTTCTCTAGAAGCTTCGTTGGTGTTCTTCGTAAACTATTAAAGCAGCACTGTTTTTTGTATGGAAGAAAGGTGTTAGAATAGGAGGTACTGCAAGATGTGAAAGCTAGAGTTTGACCAATTGTATTTGCAATTCTTTTTGTATCTGTAATAATTTGGTTATGGATGGATAGGCAGGATATGGAGTGATTACTATAGATGCCCATGATTCTTTTAGTTTTGTCCCATAGCTCCTTACTGGAGGTCGAAGGAGAGATACTTGAGACGTACTGCATCCAGGTTTCTCTCTGTGAACGCCTCCTTATTTTGCATACATTTGCACAAGTTTTTTAAAGGTGATAAAATTTTCTGTGGTGGAGCACCGCCGAAAATTACCCCATGCTTTCTTCTGCAGTTTTATAGCGAGGGTGCAAGCCTCGTTCCACCACGGCTTTTTAATTCTATGGTTGTTTTTAACAGATTTAGGAATGCTTGCGTTAGCTACATTAATTAATGATAATAGAGGTGACTTTCTTAACTACCTTGTTTATGCTGCCTTCAATAATATTTGGTAATATGGTAGATAGCAAAGTAAAGGTCTGCCAGTCTGCTTTATCATGAATGTATCTGGGTATGTTAGTGGTTTGGTTGAGATTTTGATATAAGGGAGAGAGAATGATCAGAAAGTGATCGCTATTATGCAAGTCGCCAGAAAGAGAGAAATTATATGAGGGGAGGATTGAAGGGGAACAGATGGCAAGGTCGATGGCATGAAAGGATTTAGTTGGATGATGGAAGTAAGTATTGCCGCTGTTATTCATAATACATAGAGAGAAATCAGTTGTTAATTGTTCACCTCTAGTATTGGTGTCTTTGCTGCCCCATAATGGACTGTGACCATTCATGTCACCAAGGAGTATAAATGGTGTTGGAAGTTGATGAATAAGATTACTGAGAGATGTTTGGCTGATGGTTTCATTAGGAGGGAGATAAATGCAGCAGGTGGTAGTTAGATCAGAGTAACTAAAAGAAAAATTAAAGATCGCCAAACTGAACACATTAATGACATTAAATTTAATAGACAATCTACAGCCTTATCCCGCCTAGCATTAAATACCCCTATCACAATAGATTTTCAAGGAATTCAAAAAATTGCCAATTTCAATAACCATACCTACGCTTACTTACGTGAATCTTTGGAAATAAAATCAACAGAGGGCAGCATCAATGATACGACCTAATGCAACCATCGACGAAACATGGAATGACGTCATGCGCCGAAAGAGCGGAGAGGGCAGGAAGCCACATCACATGGCCACAGAAGGCGTCTGACTGCACATGGAGGTATGGTATCCTCCGCGAACTCCATACTTTAGGTTTCCACAGCAACTTTCCGTTTTTATAAAGAATTTCTCTCCCAGCGCAATGTTAGGTTCTGTATTAACGGTACTCAATCTGGTAACTTTGTCGAAGAAGAGGGTGTTCCCCAAGGCTCCGTTCTTAGTGTCACCCTCTTTGCTATAAAAATTAATAAAATTCTCACACAACTTACTCAGACAATAAGCGGTTGCTTGTATGTCGACAACCTACAAATCTCCTGTCAGGGGAAAGACATGCGGTACATTGAGCGCCAACTTCAAAATACCATCCATAGGATTCTAAACTGGTGTAATATAAATGACTTCAACATCTCTGCAGAAAAGACCGTATCCACACATTTCTGCCGCATACGTGGGATCCATCCAGATCCTGACCTCTATCTAGGTCAATCTAAAATAAAAGTAAATGACTCCACTAAATTTTTAGGTGTATATCTTGACAAAAAACATACATTTGCTAACCACATTTCCTATATCCGCAGCAAGTGCAAAAAAAATCTTAACATCTTAAAAGTATTGTTCAATACCTCATCAATCAGCTTTAAAGAAGCTTGACACTGTCCATCATACCGCACTGCGCATTTGCTCCTGTGCTTTTTGGACGTTGCCTGTACAGTTTCTCTATCAATTGTCATGAGCTGTCTCTCACCCACATACGTCAAACTATCACAAAATACATACTTTCGTATACTCTCTCATCCCTTGCACCCATTGAGAAACTCTCTTTTAGACAATCACCTGGAACGTTTTTACTCTAACTGTTCCTCCTTTCAGCCTGAGGATTTGTAGAAGTCTTGGTGGAACCCCGTTAGCAGATGTTGAGGTCTGTGCTAATTTTCCTCTTGATCTACCTTGGGCAGCGTCTCAGATTTTATACATGCAACCCTTCAAAGGCTTCACCAAGCAGAATACAGACCCACAAATATACCAGCAACTCTTCCAACATGAAAAACACAAGTACAAAAATCAAGAAGAAATTTACACTAATGCCTCTAAAACTAGGAATCATGTTGGCTTCGCCTATGTTAGTCATTCTCAATCCTGCAGTTACACACTTCCTGCCTTCTGCTCTGTTTTTACAGCTGAATTGCTGGCCATTTATGAAAGCCTTTTACACATATCTCGTATGAACAAAAAACACTTTATTATTTACTCAGGCTTATCTTTAAATGCCCTGGAAAGCCTGAAATCAGACTGTATTATGCATAGTTACAGAGCCACGTAGCGAATGTATACTCATCTAACAAATTGTGGCTTTGTTATCCTATTTTGCTGGGTTCCTAGCCACGTTGGGATTTCAAAATTATGACCAAGTTCATGAGCACTGTCACAGCCATGAGACCCAAGATATCACTGTGGTCCACATTAATTCCATGTGAGTATTCATTCGTACAGATGGTGTCGTGTTGCTGTGAAGAAAACTTTAGTTTTTAAATTCTGGGGGGATTATTACCTAAAGATAAATGCTGATTTTGAAATTGCAAAAACCTAGATAGACACACAAGGGTGGTTAGTGCCAAACTGAAAAATGCATTTTATTAACAAATGAAATTCATAGAACAAATCATAATAGCTACTTAAAAAGGAAGTAAACAAAAAATGAAAAAATTAAGAATGCGGGGCAAAATTACTTAATTGCTGGTACTTGGGGAAAATAAACTGGAATCTATGGTGAATCTATAAATACCCATTTTTTGAGATTACAGATCTTGAATTTTACATATTTTTCTTAAAATAAAGCATAATGATGTTCTTCCACAATTTTTGAAAAGTGTAGTAGATTTTATTAAATGAAAAAATTGAATATTTTAGAATACAAATTCCACCGCACTCATGAATATTCAACACATAGAGTAAAATCATTGACAATTCATACTTGCTGGTTTGTATGCTTTCTGTTTAAAGTCTACACTTTTCACCGATTTTTATGATTTTATATGAAACTCCCTTTTATAAGCTTTTAATGAATTTTGAAGCTCTTTTTATTTTAGTGGGAGATTAGTTAATATATGCCCCCCCCCACGCCCTTCAATGCAGGCCCGTATCCAAATTTCTTATTCAGGGGGGGGCACACTCTTCTTCAGGAAGTGGCACCCCACCTTAAGTCGGGTGGCATCATATATTATTTTAATTTATATTTCTTTATTAAATATTAGTGTAAGTTTATAATTCAATAAATTCTTTAGAGTCAAAAAGTCCTAACAGCTTCCAAGAAGTAAAAGTTCGGCTTGAACAGAATGGATTTACATGTGTCAGAGTTCATGTTTGGAAGATGAGAACACACAAAATAAAAATGACTGCTATAGAGTATCGTAAAGGAAAACATATTATGAACTCAAATTCTTTCAAAATTGACCCAAGGATATCATGGGAAAAAAATTTTAAAGTTAAATTCAAAGGATATTTTAATAAATGGTGAGGCAGAAAGAAAACTATAGGCTAAACATATGTGAATGGAAAATTTATCTTTTTTTATCAATATTGATTATAGCATAAAATAATTATTTGTAATTTTCTCAACTGTCTAAATTAAATAACAATAAATCTTTCATTTTTGTACTATTATAGCAATACTAAAGACAACTTTGAGCAATATAGGAAACAAATAATAGATTTATGTAAAAATTATACTATTAACCCTTCCAGTCTCACTAACTCTTAAAGTTGGAATATTAACAAAAAAAAAAAAAAAAAAAAAATTGTAGGCAGTCTATTCAATACTAGAGGAGTATACTGGTATAATTTTGTGAAGATTGCACTTACCGTTTTAATTTTACAGGTGTGCCCAAAGTGGGTTCACTTAAACAGTAGAGCTTTACACGTGCAGTGAAGCATGAAATACAGCGAAAGATTTTCTGTTATTAAAAAACACTGAATTCTGGTCTATGTAGCATATTTAACATTACCCAGGGTGCATCATGGGGAGGCTTGCAACTCTGCACCTCATCCAAAAAAGTTAAATTTAGCTATGGGATGTGAGCTAGATGCATTATTTACATACTGTGTAGATACTGTATTATACTTTCCTCTATTCTTTTCGATCATGATATTTCTGAAAGCAAGAAATGCCGTTTTTGAAGAAGCACAATCCAACATCGCATGTTTTACACATAAATCTTGATCTGTGGGCTTTGTGCTACTATAAGCACATCTTCGTATGCAACTATAAGCCCTTCACCGGTATGTGCTCAATGTTACTGAATCTTGTTTCATCAGAAACATCTTTCTTATAGCGTAGTACATCCTGGGGACTTGTTGAAAATTGTCTTTTCACTGAACATGTACTAACTGCCTTCATTCTTCATAGTGAATACAGCAAAGTTAGGCGAAACCTTTTTGCCATATCACTTTCTGCTTTTGGTCAACATTTTGTGCAGTATATAACTGTTTATGACTGCAACATCAAGAAAGTGAAAGAATATTCCGTGCCACCAATTTTTACTTTTGCTATCTACTTCGTAAAGAGATTTAGTATGATCAAATTGATCTACATAGCCCATATTTTATTTTATTTTGTTATAGCTTTTGGGCAACTTATTTTCACATTTTTTTCATCTTTTTCTTTTCTTTCAATTTCAAATTTGTCTACTGCATCAGGTAGAGAAGACAAAATTGACACAACATTTTTATCTTTCCATTTGAAGCATATGGTACCATCATCACTTTCAGCCCAGTCAAAGTCACCTCATTTCAGGTCTTTATCTTGAGAAAGCAGTGTCTTAGGCAAATGTTTGTGATTTAAATTCACAGTGCCACATGCGTAAATATTTTTTGTTTGCAGGAAATGAAATAGTTAATACGTTGTGAAAAAGTTGTCCATGAATGCCGTATGATTTTTCCTGTGAAGAGTTTCTATAAGCCTTTTCACCAAGGTGTTTTTTGAAAACTTCTTTTTTTCCAGAGTATATTTCGAATTGAGATGTAAATCCACTATCGTTATACCTCATCCAAACTTTAAAACCACGTTTAAATCAGTTTCTTTAGAATGTATTGTTTTATGCTACTACTTCCTTTGAAGCGAATCATTGATTCATCAATTGACTGATTTTCACTTGGAAAAAGCACAGTAACTTTCAGAAAGATGATCTAAAAATGGGCAGACTTTGTACAATCTGCCAAATTTGTCTTCTCCCTTATTTGGTTCAAGAAGGTTATTATTTAGGTGCAAGTGTTCTAATATCAAGGAAAATCTGCACGACGACATATGACTACTTACAAATTTGTTGTGAAGTGCTTAATCATTCGCCCAATAACATTTATAACTGGGCATTCTTTTAATACCATAAGAAGAATAATCCCCAAACATATGTATAACTCTTCTCAAGTAAGAGAAGAATAAGGCTTTCCTCTTTTTGTGGCATAAAGGTTAGTCTCAAAGGATGTTTTCTCAGGCAAATCCCAAAGTTCATCATTTGGCCCACTTTCGGATGTGAAATCTGGAATTGCCCTTTGCATCCTTTTCCTTCGATTCCACATAGGAAGTTGGGTTTGTGTTGATGGACCTGGTTTGTAAGGATCATTCACATTTTCATCTTTATCATTGTCTGTCACAAATTAATTAAACTATGCTATAAACATAATAATAACTACAGAAATATATTCGAAACTTTAAATAAAAAGAACTGCTCTACTGAATATCCTATGAGAGCCAAATGATAAAATCACCTCTGTCTTTCCAAAAAACACCCCCAATATTCCCCAGTTCTATAACCCTACTCAGCTGAGACACTTCACTGTTGGGGGGGGGGGGGGGAGAACCTCAAGTGGATCAGTGAGCCCAATCAGGGCTATCCTTACATTCAAGACATAATTTCATAAAAGTTTGCTGCAGAAAAATTTAAAAGAATAGATAATAAAAAGATTGACGCAAGTCTCTTACGAGCTTTCAGTCTCCGACAAAACCAAGAGGTTGGTACAGCCAGTTTGGACAGGTCAGAGTCGTCTAACTTTGTTGCATCAGAGTCATTGGAAGCAGAATCGTTTTGTAGTATGCCCTTTGTGGAAATGTCCTTTTCATTTGAGTGCTAACTTCTAACGGGTATAATCATAGAGTAAGTCGTAAGACTTTTCCATTATTTGTCTTCAGCTTCAGAAGCATGGTATGTCCATCCATGAATCTGAAAAGTTCAACTACTTTTCCTAATGACCAGTCAAGTCGTTTCTGATTGTCGCTTCATGTCAGCACAATATCTCTTACTCTTACAGGTTCCGAATTTTTTCTCTTTTTCAAAGTCTGCCTGAGCTGTCCTAAATATTCCAAATGAAAAAGCTTTCTTAGATCATTGAGTAGTTTTTGTTGATATACAAATGCTTTGTTGAGGGACTTACTGTCCACAGTGTCCAGATTGAGAATTATATTTTCATTAACTTCCTGTAAAAACATACTGGTGTGAAGGGTGATAAATCGGCTATATCGTCATGCATGTAAATAAAAGGTCGTCTATTGACGATATTTTCACGGTCACATATGACAGTACTCAATTCTTAATTGAGAGACGTTAAGTCCCAAGACTTTGTTTGATTACCCCAATCAAACACTCCCACCATCCACCTCACCAAAGTGCAGATGGCAGGATAAACTTTCAGTTGATCTTGTTAACTGTGCTGTACTTCACAACTAAGTCCCAATCAATTTTTCTGATCAGATTACACACTCTAAAAAGTTGCTTCTGTTGTCAGAATAGACGATAGATGGCTTACCCAGATATGCTTATAAACCTTCTAAACAACTGTAGAAAACTTTTCGTTGATAATGAAGTGTTCGGTTCCAAGTGTATGGCTTGAAAGACAGTGAAGGTATAGATAACTATTCAGCACTTTTGTCTTCATTTAAGTATAATGGCCTGACAAAATCAATGTCAGTAATCGCAAAGGCTGTATTTTAAAATAAAAAGTTCTTCCCAAAGAGCTGTCATCACTGTTTGTACACCAACATGACCTTAGTAACAATGTTTTTACTAAATTTGTAAAAAGTGTTGTGGCCTTTCTGAAAGCAAAATCCTTGAAGAGAGTCGAATAAATCCTTTTTGATCTCTCATAACACCATCTTTTACGTGAAATTTGTACTTGGGTTGCACTTTTTAATTCATCTCTAGATCTGATCTCAATTAGACATATGCAGAAAGTTTTAACTGATAGCTCACTTGATCCAAATCAGGGAGATCAGCAGATCTCCATAATGTTTATCTCCACCTCTGCCATCTTATTTTACTACTCTTGGCTTAGACGGAAACAATATTCTCTTATTTAACCTCTGTATATGGCATTTTGCATGCCCTGCAATAAATTTTTCCTAAGGCATGTGCTAGCAAAAAAACTGGAACCCACAAAATGTTATCTGATGATATTGATGAACTGGAAGAAGACAAGGCTTCTTCCAGTTAAAAGTTTTATAGATATTATGCTCCCGTTTCTGTGTGGGAGTTTGGTATCCCACAACTGCCATGGTTGTGCAACGTCTAATAAAATCTCCTTTTGCACAGTTCTTTTTTTCCTGATAGTTTTGCAGAAATGACTCATGTATAATGCAGCAGGATTGTTTTTTACATTTAAAAATGAGTGTATTTTAATGTGATATTAGTACTCCCTGAATTTCACCCACTACCTCAGAAAAAATGTCAGTATCTTTCTTGATTTCATGCACTGATGGATCGTTGTCTTGAAACTTCCTGTTGCAGAAATCTGTGCTAAGATGTTTCGAAACCACGTGGGCACGTCCATTAATAAGTTCAGAAGTTAGCTTATCTATTTTTTTTTTTTTTTTCTGGGTTCTCTGAAATTAGAAGCTGCATTTTCTTTGATTGCTGCTGTTGCCCCTAATATTTTAATGCTCCTACATATTTTAAATCCAGGCAGGCCTACCAAACAAAAAAACTATTTAATTTCTAGATTACACATGCTCCTTTCAAAATTTAAAATCTAAATTCAGTATTAACTGTGAAAGTGCATATCTATAAGATTAAGCCAAATACTTAAGAGGTAGGATAGCAGAACAAAGATATTTAAACATACAAAAGCGATCCAATTAAATTTCTAGATGGTAATTTACTTCCTATAGATTATTCATCAACTTATCTTTTTACAATATGACTAGGCGATAAAAGTACTTAACAGTGAGTAAAAGTAATTTCTTTAAAATTTATTTTAAGCTTTTCAATATAGGACATGATAAAATATCCATTTATCATTTAAGCTTTCAAACTCGATAGCCAAAACTTTTCAAAGGGGGTCTGAGATTTTTAATGTCAAATTTGTACTTTTAAATTTTAACAACTGGATCTTCTTGAATTTTAAAGCTTTAATCTTTGTTTCCCAAAGTGGGAAATTTGGTCATGATGGATCCTTTGCATTTGTCTTTCATTAACCCTTAACTGGAAACGTGAAAAAGGGAATGAGCAAATTACTAAATAGTGAGCGTCAAAATAGCAAAAATTAGGCTTTGGAAATGTCGAGGGTAGTGTAGTAAACTTCGAAAATATAAAGGGGACTTATTAGAGATGAGTTCGGGCTCATTTTTTGAAGCCCGATCCCAAGGACTTTTAATCCAAGCCCGCCCGAGCCCGAGCAATATTATTTAAGTCGGAGCCGGAGCCCGAAATTTCAGCTAAAGATAAATAAAACTCGGTTACTTCATAGATACATTACGATAAATTTTGCCATTAGTGCAAATTAAAGACAAATGTAGTTCCAAACTCTTAATGCACTTTCTAATTCTTTATATCCATGTTTATCAAATAATAACAATAATGTTTCACTTTTTATTAAAATTCCATTGAGTACTCACATCAGTGTTAAACATTCGTATGTACTTAGATATATTAGATACAGAAAAATACAAGTTATAAATCTCGTATAGTGACATTAAAAAATGTTATATTTAAAACATGTCATGAAAAGAGATTTTGCATAATAAATTTAAGAAATTTGCATATTTGCATAAGAATATATTATTGCATAAGAATTTAATTGATAGGAACAAAATTACTTTTAAAAAATATTTTGATACGGTGTCAATATATACATTTAACTAAGATAGACCAGTAAATAATGAGGCCAAAATTTTGAATTAATAGCATTTTAACACATACGCAAATGAAATAGCACAACACACCATTTAGTAAATTATGTGAAAAAGCTAGCTTTTTACCGACCAATTATTTTGTTGCAAGTCCTAGCATCACATCAGTGCATATATTTTTCCGAGGAATCTCTTTAAAATCCGTTTCAAGGAGTGGGCTCAATAAAGGAGACATTTTTCATGAGCCCGGGCTCGGGCTGAGCCCGTCTCATCTCTAGTACTTATGTAGCTGCAGCAGTCTCAGGGACAGCTTATTTCCAGCTAAGGGTTAAACCAGCCTTTTTCTTATTCATTCTTGGCATTTCAAAAACATTATCCCTTGGGTATTCAGAGGTGTCAATTCTATGGATTTCTCCTTTCATATCATTATATACATTAGGAGTATTTAGACAAAAAATGAGAGAGTCTGTATTGCTAAATAGAAGTTTAAGGTTTCCTTGATATAAAAGTTTCATGTATTTGTAGTAAAACTGATACATGAGAATTTTTGACACATCTAACATTGCCATTCCTATACCTGTTGACTTTTTGAACAGAATTTCCATTTTTGTTGATGAGGGCTAATGGATATTCATTGTGCCTTTCATGGAATTTAATGGGTATTCTAAGTCGACCTCCAAGATGTATCCAGTATCAGCATCATCAGGAATTTCTGGAACATCTATCTCTGCATCACACCACTGAAAGTCTTTTAACAGAAGGTGTTAACACATACTCCATATTAACGGTTATTAGCATAGCATCATAATATTTTACATAACACTCTTGTTCATTAGGATTAAATTCATCCATAAACCTATTGTTCGCTTTGACATATCAGTTACTGCACTCGGCAATACACCTCCATGAATGCATTTTTCAACAAACAAATAATTTTTTGTATAATTTGTCATAATCCATTAACAATACTATATCTACTTAAGTGTATTTCAGCATGACACACCTTGAAAAGCCTGGTGCCTGAGTTTGGCAGTATCGCTAATTCACGTATTTTCAAAATACATTTGCATCTTGTATTTTGCATTTTCATTTGCAAAAACAAAGTAATTTGAGAATGTATTTTAAAACACATTTTCAGTGTATTTTGCATTTCCAAGCTACAGAAAATAAATTTTGTATTCTGACATTAAATTAATTGTAACACCACAGATTGCTCAGATGGCATGTGCAAATGAAAATCATAAAATTGCTGAATTCCACTTTTCCCTCTTCTCTGCGTGTAATTTATGAGCTGCACCAGAATTACACGTGGTATTGTAGCTGAAGAAGTGTTAAAATCCTTTTAAAAAAGCAAATAGCACCTTTTCCTTAACAAAATTATTTACTCTTGTTATTCTTGTTAAAATGTACTTAAAAAAAATAAGCTGGGACCTTCAGTGGAAAAATTAGCGTCTTCTTAATTCAAATCCTTTAAAAATTTTACACGTATTTTGTACTTTGTATGCATTTCGAAAATACACTTATTTTGTATTTTTTTTTTCAAGAAGTATTTTGTATTTTAGTGTCTGAATCAATGTATTATGTATTTTGTATCGAAAATGCATTTTCGGTATATTTTGCCCAACTCTGCCTGGCCCTGTGTAATAACAGGCCGTATCTAAACTATAGGTTTCATAACAGTTTTTACAAAAAGCTTGGAGTATGTTGGCCAAGAGTAGCACATCAGCCTTCATGTACATTTCTGTATATTCGCCCAGATTTTTAATTTGAAACTCTTCCCAAACTCTGGTTGCATGCAAATAATTGTCATCTGATATTTCAGTTTAGTTCTGAATGCTATAAAACTCTTCTTTTGTATGGAGCAGGGTCTCGTCAAATCGTTTAATGCTATCTATCCATGTAATGATATGGGTAAATACCCTTTCTTAAAAAAAGATGTACTTTTGATGGCGTAAAAAACGAAGACATGAATATGAATTCCTCTTTGTTTAAATTACTTGCTAAACTTTTGCAAGAGTCTGCGCCATGAATCTGAAACAGTCTAAGAATCTCAGCTGCAACTTGCCAGCAGACTTTGTAAAAGATATATATATGTGGTACCCTCGCTAGGGTCTCCAATAATTAACTGACGCAAGGTAAACTCTAGATTAGGGTTTAATCAAGAAAAAAGCTATTTACACTCAATATATTTAAAAAAATGGTTAAATGGAAAATGGACTTCATTCCGATAATTAACAAATTCGTTACTGCCTTCTTGCAGTTTTCTAAAGGCTATTATGAAAAACTAAAGTGCCCAGGTGCCTTCGTGCAGCTGACGTGGGTCGCTCTCTCAACCTTTTTCTGCGAGGTTCTAGGCGCCGGCGAGTCAGCTCCTCTTGGCGGCGCTCGGGTAATCTACCCCACATATATATATATATATAACTAATTTTCTGGAATTACAGAAATATTCTTTTCTTTGAGGCCCAGTTCTTTCACGTGAAAATGGCATTGTACCCGGAGAGGTTGTGGAAGAAT
Organism: Cheiracanthium punctorium; assembly: GCA_038373885.1. Taxonomy (NCBI): domain Eukaryota; kingdom Metazoa; phylum Arthropoda; class Arachnida; order Araneae; family Cheiracanthiidae; genus Cheiracanthium; species Cheiracanthium punctorium. The sequence continues at coordinate 26,361 of JAWZYV010014767.1, forward strand.
GTAGGAATAAAATGCAGCAGCAGTTTAAACTGTGAATTACAATTATTACAGGCTGAGCCCCTTATTTCCCTGTCAAATGACAATGCTTGAATACTTTATGATTTCTTTTTGTAAATTGTGCACTGCATAAGTAGCAGGCTACAGCTTTTTCGTGGCCTTCTCTCTGTTCATCTGTTAGAATTTCCAAAGGCTTTTCAATACAATAAATACTTTTAATTTCTTTTGCTTCCTCCATCATTTTCATAAATATTTTAGCAGCACTTGCGATATACTACAGGTGGCTTATAAAAACGATGTTGATATATGATGTAGTCAGAGAAACAGACGGCTTCATGTTTTTGGTAACACATATTGTAGAAATTAGTCGCATTAGATTCGCAGGTATCAATCTTTTCTAATGCTTCAAAATCAGCTACTGTTACAAAAGGTATTAGTCGTTTATGTTTTACATTTTAAAATTAAGATCTTCTCTTCATCGATGGTATTTTAACTAGTGCTTCATCATGTTCAGAACAGAAAATTTTGTGTCTTGTTAGCAAATCTTGTGATACAAACGATATCAAACAACATCGGTAAAAGATTTCTTTTGAATATTTCCTTGCCTAAAAGCCACCATAAACTTTTAATCCAAGCACAATGACATCCGTTCTCATTTTCCAGATAGAAAAGATCGATCTTCCGTTAATAATCCTTGTCACAAATCATCATAGGACAAACCTGACAATTACCATTTAAGTAAAATAAATTGATTCTTATATTATTCATTTTTTTCAAATTTTGGGATGTCAACAACTTTTACAGGAAATGATATGCCATCGAACTTTAATTTATTTTCGTAGGATGTATAATTTGTAACTCGATCCATGTGATCCTTAGCTAGAAAAAGCATTGATAAAACAGCCCATTTAAAGCACAAATTATCCTGATTTTTAACATTGATTACAGCATGTTTTTGCTGAATAATTCATGGTAAAGTAATGTGTGATGAAGCTCTCAATTACTTAGCAATTCACATTTCTAAATAATGAATTTCTACAAGTTTCCAGCCAGATTCTTTCTGCTCAAACCCCTCAGGGGGAAGACCTTCTTTACGATTTCACGGGTGTCGCAATCCCGGGGCCCCAGCGATCCTTCACTCCTCTTTTATTTACCCTCCTCTCTACTTTGCTTTCTCCCTCAGTGTAGTTTCCTCCTTGGAGGTGAGGGCCCCCCATTAGAAGCTGCGGTCGCTCTGTGCCGTCAGCTTCTATTGGCGGTTAAACTGCCCACGTGTTTGCCGTGCGTGGAGACCCGTGTCCCCGGAAATGGGGATCCTGGTAATTGAGGGGTACTTTCTCCAACACATTGCTTTGGCCTCGGCTTCGGGTAAACGGGAGGTACACAGCGTTCCCCTGTGTATCAATTGGCTGGTGGTACTGGTTCAGCCAACTGCTAGGGTTCAAGCAAATGGACATCTACTTGGCACATCGTTAAGGGTGGATGCTGCTTAAGGGATGTACTGTGCGCGTATAGACTCGACTAGCACTGATGCATGTACATGCATCCCCTTGTTGGGCTCCGTGGTGGGCGGTGCGGTCGGGTCCGAATTTCCAATCCCCAACATGGATTCGACACTTTCTTTATCTAACGTCAACGTTCCGAACTCTCTCACTGAGGGAGCTATTCCCGCAAAATTCTTTCTCGTAAAATGTCAGGACGGAAACTTTAACCAAACATCCCCATTTCTAATCCATAAAACCATACTTGCTAATGTTGGAGAAGTTGCTAAAATTAAAAAAATACGCTCTGGCGACATCTTAATAGAAGTAACTAATAACAAACAGGCAAACAATATTATGCAATTAAAAACTATCTGCCTTAAACCTGTCACTGTATCACCTCATAGGACACTTAATTCATCAAGAGGCGTCATATCCGAACCTGACCTCCCCTCAGGGGAAAAACCTACTTTAGGTTTTTACGGGTGTCGCAATCCCGGGGCCCCAGCGATCTTTCGCTTTTCTATGTCCTACCCTCCTCTTCTCTTAGCTATCTCCTTCCTTTTCCCCCTCAGTGTAGTTTCCTCTGTGGAGGTGAGGGCCCCCCTTTAGAAGCTGCGGTCGCCCTGTGCTGTCAGCTTCTATTGGCGGAAAACTACCCACGTGTTGGCCGTGCGTGGAGACCCGTGTCCCCGGAAATGGGATCCTGGTAATTGAGGGGTGTTCCCGTAAAGGAAATCATCATTACGGAATTTCCACAGACACGGGAGAAACCTCAACACATTGCTTTGGCCTCGGCTTCGGGTAAACGGGAGGTATACAGCGTTCCCCTGTATATCAATCGGCTGGTGGTACAGATTTCGATCAACTGCTAGGGATCAAGCAATCGGACATCTACTGGGCACGTCGTTAAGGGTGGACGCTGCCTAAGGGATGTACTGAGCGCGTATAGACCCGATTAGCACTGGTGTGCAATTGCACACCCCCTCGTTGGGCTCCGTGGTGGGTGGTGCGGTCGGGTCCGAATCTCAATTCCCCCAACATGGCTATGAAAAATTCTTTGTTAAACGTCAATGTTCTGCATACCTCAAATCCACTGTCCACTCCTAATGAAAACACTGATGCACAACTTTCACATATGAACGCTCGATTCTTCATCATTCACTACGTTGAAGGTACCTTTAATGAAACATCACCATTCTTAATACACAAATGTATCACAGACAATGTAGGAGAAGTCAAAAAAGTTAAAAAATTACGATCTGGGGACCTATTAGTTGAAGTATCAAGCAATAGACAAGCATCCAAAATAATGAAGATTAAAAACTTTGGCCTAAAACCTGTTACAGTGACACCCCATACATCCCTAAATATCTCACGAGGAGTAATATCAGAACCTGAACTTTTGCACTGCTCTGAAGCCGAAATATTAGAAAACCTAAAAGATGAAAAAGTATGTGCTGTGCATCGAATCACTATTCGACGCAATAATCAAACAATCAACACTAAACATATTGTCCTAACCTTTCAGTCACCCACTATTCCAACCCATATCAAAGCTGGCTATCTATTATGTCCCGTAAGACCATACATACCAAATCCTATCCGTTGCTTCCAGTGTCAAGAGTTCGGTCATACTAAAACCTCCTGTCGTGGGTCACCGGCCTGCGCTCGTTGTGGCGCCTCTGACCACGACAGTGACACCTGCTCTGCAGCTGCTAAATGTGTCAACTGTAAACAGGAACATCCATCATATTCCAAGTCATGCCCTAAATGGGCATTTGAAAAAGAAATCCAATCAATTCGTACTACACAAAGAATCTCATACCCTGAAGCTCGTAAAATAATAGAAGCTCGCACACCAAAACCTGGCCTATCCTATGCAACAATAGTAAAATCTACGAAATCAATAGCCATTCAAACCGACTCTCCATCAAATATTTCCACCATCAATATCTTAACAAGTAAACAAAGTACTCTTAAACAAAACAAACCTTGCTCTACACCTCCAAAATCTACACCAAAGAAAAAGGTAACAAGTAATAGCTCTACCCAAATCAGACCACAGCTTAGTAAAACAGCTACTTACAAATTAAAATATAACAAATTTAGCAAGAAAAAAGTACCTCCACAGCCACATATTGATAACACAATTTTAAGACTTGCCCCATCAGAATCAGACATCAGTGATGAAGAATCAATGGAACAGGAAGAATTAAAACCGCCTGATATCTCTGCAGGGATTACAAAGGAGACGCACAATGCCCATAACATTACATAATTATGGCATTGTTGCTCTCATGGAACTGCCACGGCTTTCAGAATAAAATTGATGACCTTAAAACACTTCTCTATGACCTCAATCCTGCCTGCTTTGCTCTTCAAGAAACTTACCTCAAAGCTGATAAACATCCGACCATCCACAAATATACAATGCTTCGGAAAGACTATGAACTCAGGGACAGGGCCTCTGGTGGTGTGGCCCTGTTAGTCAACAATAACTATCCCTACATAATAGTCAATCTGAATACCAATCTCCAAGCAGTTGCCGCTCGTGTCAAATTAAAACAGCTCACTACCATTTGCTGCATTTATCTCCCTCCAAACGAAACAATCAGCCAAACATCTCTCAATAATCTTATTCATGAACTTCCAACACCCTTTATACTCCTTGGTGACATGAATGGCCATAGCCCATTATGGGGCAGCAAAGATACCAATACTAGAGGTGAACAAATAGAACAAATTACTACTCATTTTACTCTATGTATTATGAATAACGGCGACAATACTTACTTCCATCAGCCAACTAAATCCTTTCATGCCATCGACCTTGCCATCTGTTCTCCTTCAATCCTCCCCCTCTATAATTTCTCAGTTTCTGGCGACTTGCATAACAGCGATCACTTTCCGATCATTCTCTCACCCTTATATCAGAATGTCAACCAAACCACTAACATACCCAGATACATTCATAATAAAGCAGACTGGCAGACTTTTTCTTTGCTATCTACCATATTACCAAACATTATTGAAGGAAACATAGACGAGGTCGTTAGGAATGTCACCTCCATTATCATAAATGCAGCCGACGCGAGCATTCCAAAATCTGTTAAAAGCAACCATAGAATTAAAAAGCCGTGGTGGAACGAGGCTTGCACCCTCGCTAAGAAACAGCAGAAGAAAGCGTGGGGTAATTTTCGGCGGTACCCCACCACTGAAAACCTTATAACCTTTAAAAAAGCTCGTGCAAATGCACGCAAAATAAGGAGACGTTCCCAGAGAGAATCCTGGATTAAATACGTCTCCAGTATCTCACCTTCTACCTCCAGTAAGGAACTATGGGACAAAACTAAAAGAATCATGGGCATCTATAGTAATCACTCCATATCCTGCCTATCCATCAATAACCAAATTATTTCAGATACAAAAAGAATTGCAAATACAATAGGTCAATCTCTAGCATTCACATCCTGCAAAACCTCGTATTCTAGCACCTTTCTTCCATACAAGGAACAATCCGAACGCCACAAATTAAACTTCAAAACTTCCTCGAACTTCTCCTACAATAGTCCTTTCACTATGAATGAACTACGCAACAGTTTAAGACAGTCATCAAGTACATCCCCTGGCCCTGATGGCATCACTAATGATATGCTTAAACACCTCTCCCATGATTCCTTAATTAGTCTTTTACAGCTATACAATAGAATATGGAATGAGCATGCGTTTCCCTTGGAGTGGAGAAATGCAATGATCATTCCCTTACCTAAACCTGGAAAAGACACCACTAATCCCAATAACTATCGTCCCATAGCCCTAACTAGTTGTCTGTGCAAACTACTGGAGCGAATGATTAATACGCGTCTAGTATACGTTTTAGAAACTGAGGGCCATATACACCCTTTCCAGAGTGGATTCCGCAAAGGCAGAAGCACAGTCGATAATATCTTATATTTAGAAACTCAAATCCGTAACGCATTCTAAGAAAGAACCACTTGTATCAATTTCTTGATATCGAAAAGCTTATGACCACACTTGGAGATATGGCATACTGCATGATCTCTTCAATATGGGCTTCCGTGGAAACCTACCTATATTTATCAAGAATTTTCTCTCACTCCGGAACTTCAAAGTACGCATCAAAGACACCCTTTCTGATAACTTTATACAAGAAGAGGGTGTACCACAAGGCTCTGTCCTTAGCGTCACCCTCTTTTCAATAAAAATCAACAATATCCTCAACCAGCTCCCTCCGACAGTACACGGTAGCCTATATGTTGATGACCTGCAGATCTCCTGTCAGGGGCAAGACATGCGTTACATAGAACGGCAGCTTCAGACCACTATCAATCACATCCAAACATGGTGCAATACCAATGGGTATAATATTTCTGCAGAAAAAACAACTTGCATTCACTTCTGCCGGAAGCGTGGGATCCACCCAGATCCAGAACTTTACCTCCATCGTACCAAAATCATTATCAAGGACTCTTTTAAATTTTTAGGCCTAACTTTTGACAAAAAACTTACGTTCGCTAATCATATTTCTGACATTCGTAGAAAATGCGAAAAAAAACTGAACATTTTAAAGGTTTTAGCCAATACCTCTTGGGGGGCCGAGCGGGATGCTCTGATGCGGATCTACCGTGCTGTCATCCGTTCTAAAATGGACTATGCAAGCTGCATCTATGCATCAGCTTCTAAATCTACGCTAAAAAAACTTGACACGGTGCATCATACTGCACTACGCATATGTTCTGGTGCTTTTAGGACATCACCTATCCATAGCCTTTACATCACCTGTCATGAACCATCCCTCACTCTCATACGTCAGAAACTATCATTAAATACCTATTTTCGCATCTTTTCTCATTCTTCACATCCCTTAAAGGATTCTTTCATAGATACCCAACTGGACAAGTTTTATGCAAATCGCCCTTCCTGCATTCCCCCCTTCGGACTTAGGATCCGTAGAAGTGTAGTCGGTACCCAATTGGAGGATCTTAATGTATCTACTTGTTCATTTCATGAAGTCCCACCATGGACCGAATTGCAGATTCCCTACCTACAACCATTCGAAGGCTTCACAAAACCAAACACTGACCCCATAATATATAAACAGTTATTTCTAGACCATAAAAGCAAATATCGAAACTTCGAAGAACTGTATACTGACGGCTCAAAATCTCATAATCACGTTGGCTTTGCTTATGTACATCATAATCATTCCTACAACTACACCCTTCCTTCGTTTTGTTCCATATTTACAGCCGAATTAATAGCTATTTATGAAAGCCTTCTTTACATCTCGAGAACAAATACCAAACATTTCATCCTTTACTCTGACTCATTAAGTGTCTTGGAGAATCTGAAATCCGGCTCCCTCACTCATAGTTATATTTTTAAAGTCTTACGCATGCACAAGAGACTCATGAACCGTGGATACATTATCCTCTACTGCTGGGTACCTAGCCATATTGGCATTCCCGGAAACGAAAAAGCAGATTCTTTGGCGAGGCATTCTACCGTCCCATATAGCTGTGATCTGCCCTATACCGATATAAAGTCTGGCATCTCTTCCCTAACAAAAGGCACTTGGAATAACATATGGGACTGTGAAACCCAAAACAAACTTCACTCTATCCGGCCAGCCCTTACCCACTGGTCCACTCAACCGTACCGCAAGCACGATGTCACTCTCACTCGCCTTCGCATTGGCCATACAAGACTAACCCATAAGTACCTCCTTTTGGGTGAACCTGCTCCTGAATGCCCACATTGTCATACTCAACTTAGCATACATCATCTTTTAACCTCTTGCTCTGCTTTTAATGATCTTTACCAAATATTTTTTAACTCTTCTCATCCCAAACTTGACAACATATTGGGTGAAACCCCACACCGTAACTTGTTTGCCTATCTCCGTCGCACAAACATTTTTCATTCTGTATGAAATGTACACTTATGTCTGACTGGTATCTGGATGGGAGCCCCCATCCAGATGTCCCTGACTTATTTTTATCTACTTTTTACCTTTCTACTTTTGCTTCTATCGTTTTAGAACTGATGGTTTTTAGCTTTACCTGTTTTATGCAACACCTTTTTTCTTCAAAACTCTATTCTACCCTATATACACATAGTCTGGCGCAGTATGTCCTCTCTGGACCTTGTGCCATTAAACACCAACCAACCAACCAACCAACCGAACCTGACCTATTGCACTGCTCCGAGGCTGAAATCCTTGAAAATCTGAAATCCCAAAATGTTTGTGCAGTTCGCAGAATCTCTATCCGACGCAATAACCAAACATATAAGTCTGACTTTCCAATCACCTAAACTTCCTTCCCATATCAAAGCAGGATACCTCTCATGTGCCGTTAGACCCTACATACCCAATCCTACTCGATGCTTTCAATGTCAAAAGTTCGGCCATACCAAACCTTCCTGTCGTGGTTCCCCAACCTGTGCTCGTTGTGGGACCTCCAGCCACGACAGTGAAACCTGCTCTAATCCACCCAAATGTGTGAACTGCAAACAAGATCATCCTTCATATTCCCGCTCATGCCCGAAATGGTCATTTGAAAAAGAAATACAGTCCTTGCGTGCCACACAAGGACTGTCATATCCAGAAGACCGTAAAGTAATGAACTCCCGTACACCCAAACCCAGTCAGTCTTATGCTGCAGTAGTCAAATCTGTTAAATCAATTGCCATAAAAACTGAGCCACCAAAACCTGTGCCCGTTTCTATACCTACTTCCACTACTAAAACTAAACCTCTACCCAAAATAATTCTTCCATAGCTCTACAAAAAAGCACATCAAAGAAGAAGTCTGAAAGCAACAACTCCACTCAAAGTAGACCTCTAATCAAAAAAACTGCAGCCTATAAGGGAAAATACAGTAATTCCAGACTTAATAAGATCCTTCCACAAAAGCCCAATACTTCATTTAGATCCTACCGACTCTGACATTTCCGACAATATCATGGATGATGTGTACATCCCCAGTACCCCACTTACACCTACGGGGACTAAAAGCAAGCTCTCAATCATCCCTAACATTACTTGATAGTGGCTCTGCAGCTTTCTTGGAACTGCCACGGTTTTCAAAATAAAATTGATGACCTCAAAACCCTAATTTATGGTTATAACCCTGCATGTCTTCCCCTTGAGGAAACTTATCTGAAAACCAATAAACAAACACAAATTCTTAATTATACCATCCTTAGAAAAGACTATGAGCTCGGGGAAAGGGCCTCCGGTGGAGTTGCCCTTTTAATAAATAACCAATATCCGTATTATATTCTCAATCTCAATACAACTTTACAGGCTGTTGCCGCTGGGATCCATCTCAAACATCTTACTACTATCTGCAGTATTTATCTTCCCCCGAATGAAACCATCTGCCAAACCTCTCTCCCTACTAAATCCTTCCATGCCATAGACCTAGCTATTTGTTCTCCATCTATCCTCCCACTATATAACTTCTCAGTCACCAGTGACTTTAAGTGATCACTTTCCGATTTTTCTTTCACCACTTTACTACAATCCGAAAGGCACCTTTACCACCCCTAGGTACATTTATGGTAAGGCAGATTGGCCTACCTTTACAGCACTATCCAAAATCATCTCCAACATTCTTGAAGGCACTATTCAAGAGGTCGTGGACAAAGTCACTTCGGTCATTATTAAAGCAGCTGATGCCAATATTCCAAAATCGGGCATGACACTTTGGCGCAATAAAAAACCGTGGTGGAACGAAACCTGTACTTTAGCAAAAAAACAGCAGCAGAAAGCCTGGAGTGTTTTTCGGCGGTACCCTACCAGCGAAAACCTCGTTCTTTTTAAAAAAGCTAAAGCTTATGCCAGGACAATAAGGCAGCAATCTCAAAAACAATCTTGGGTGAAATACGTATCTAGCATAACACCCACCACTACTAGTAAGGTGCTATGGTTGAAAACAAAAAGAGCCATGGGAATCTATAATAACCCTTCAATAACCTGTCTGTCCATTAATAATAATATAATATCTGATACAAAAGAAATAGCAAATAACATCGGTCAAACTCTTGCTTCTATATCTTGCAGTACTTCCTTCTCAAACCCTTTTTTCTTCTACAAACAACAATGTGAACGAAAAAAAATAAAATTTAAAACCTCCTCCCACTTTCCATACAATAGCGATTTTACTATCAACGAACTCACCAAATACCTACGGCAATCCTCCAATACTTCTCCTGGTCCTGATGGCATTACTTACAAAATGCTGAAACACTTATCCTATGACTCTTTACTAAACCTCTTAAAACTGTACAATAGAATCTGGAACGAAAAAACCTTCCCTTCTGCCTGGAGCAATGCAATAGTTATTCCCTTCCCGAAACCTGGAAAAGATACGTCTAACCCTAGCAACTACCGTCCCATAGCCCTTACTAGTTGTCTTTGTAAATTAATGGAGAAAATGGTTAATGCCCGCCTTGTCTACATTTTAGAAACCGGGGACCATATACATCCCTTTCAGAGTGGCTTCCGCAAAGGCAGGTCCACTATAGACGACATTTTAAATTTAGAGACGCAAATTCGTAATGCTTTCCTCAGAAAGAATCACTTAGTGTCAGTGTTCTTTGACATAGAAAAAGCATACGACCGAACGTGGAGATACGACATCCTTCAGGACCTCTATAATATAGGCTTTCGGGGCAATCTTCCAATTTTTATAAAAAATTTCCTATCCCTCAGAAACTTCCGTGTAAGGGTCAACGGCACTCTGTCTGACAATTTTGCTCAAGAAGAGGGTGTTCCCCAGGGTTCTGTCCTTAGTGTCACCCTCTTCTCTATTAAAATCAATAATATTCTTAATCAACTACCTCCGCCTGTCAACGGTAGCCTACATGTAGACGATCTCCAAATATCCTGCCAGGGCAAAGACATGCGCCTCATCGAACGGCAGCTTCAAAATGCCATAAACCGCATCTTAAAATGGTGTGACACAAATGGTTTCACTATATTTGCTGAAAAAACCGTATGCACCCATTTTTGCCGGAAACGCAGGATCCACCCCGACCCAGAACTTTACCTGGGCTATACTAATATTGTTCAGAAGGATTTTGTAAAATTTTTAGGAGTAACATTTGACAAAAAACTTACGTTTGCCAAACATATTTCTGACATTCGCAGCACATGTGAGAAAAAACTTAACATTTTAAAGGTCTTAACCAACACCTCTTGGGGGGTAGACCGTGATGCTCTCCTGCGGATCTACCGTGCTGTTATCCGTTCAAAATTGGACTATGCATGCTGTGCGTACGGCTCAACATGCAAATCAACATTAAAAAAACTTGACACTGTGCATCATACTGCACTACGCATTTGTTCCGGTGCTTTTAGAACTTCACCTGTACATAGTCTTTATGTCACCTGTCATGAGCCATCCCTCACCCTCCCCCTCAGGGGGAAGACTTTCTTTAGGTTTTCACGGGTGTCGCAATCCCGGGGCCCCAGCGATCCTTCGCTTCTCTTTCCTCTACCCTCCCCTCTCCTCAACTATATCCTTCACTTTCCCCCTCGGCGCAGTTTCCTCCTTGGAGGTGAGGGCCCCCCTTTAGAAGCTGCGGTCGCTCTGTGCCGTCAGCTTCTATTGGCGGTTAAACTGCCCACGTGTTTGCTGTGCGTGGAGACCCGTGTCCCCGGAAATGGAGATCCTGGTAATTGAGGGGTACTTTCTCCAACACATTGCTTTGGCCCCGGCTTCGGGTAAACGGGAGGTACACAGCGTTCCCCTGTGTATCAATCGGCTGGTGGTACTGATTTCGATCAACTGCTAGGGATCAAGCAATCGGACATCTACTGGGCACGTCGTTAAGGGTGGATGCTGCTAAGGGATGTACTGTGAGCGTATAGACCCGACTAGCACTGGTGTGCAATTGCACATCCCCTCGTTGGGCTCCGTGGTGGGTGGTGCGGTCGGGTCCGAATCTCAATTTTCCCCAACATGGATATGAAAAATTCTTCGTCAATCGTCAACGTTCCGCTGTCAACCGCTAATGAACACACCGATACACAATTTGCACACATGAATGCCCGATTCTTCATTATCCACTCTGCTGAAGATAACCTTAATGAAACATCGCCATTTTTAATTCACAAATGTATCACTGATAATGTAGGAGAAGTCAAAAAAGTTAAAAAATTAAGATCTGGAGACCTATTAGTAGAAGTATCCAACAATAGACAATCTTGCAAAATAATGAAAATAAAAAACCTTGCCCTAAAAACTGTTACAGTGACATCTCACACCTCCCTAGGAGTCGTATCAGAACCCGACCTTTTGCACTGCTCTGAAGCTGAAATACTTGAAAACCTAAGAGATGAAAAAGTATGCGCTGTGCGTCGAATCACTATTCGGCACAATAATCAATACTAAACATATTATCCTAACTTTTCAGTCTCCCACTTTTCCATCTCATTTTAAAGCCGGCTACCTATTATGTCCCGTCAGACCATATATACCAAATCCCATCCGTTGCTTCCAGTGCCAAAAGTTCGGCCATACTAAAACCTCCTGTCGTGGGTCACCTGCCTGTGCGTGTTGTGGTGCTTCTGACCACAACAGTGAGACCTGCTCTGCAGCTCCAAAATGTGTAAATTGTAAAGAAGAACATGCTTCATACTCCAGATCTTGCCCCTACGTGCCTCTCAAAGAATCTCATATCCCGAAGCCCGTAAGTTAATAGAAAGACGGACACCAAAACCTGGTTTATCTTATGCAGCTGCAACAAAATCAACCAAAACAATAGCAATCCAAACTGAATTACCAAAATCTGTACCTGTCTCATTTCCTTCTGCAACAGCACAAACATCTAAACAATCGACTTCCAATCAAACTAAATCCTCCACGTCTTCACAAAAAAATATATTGAAGAAAAACTCTCAAAATGTTAACTCCACCCGACCACAAATAAAAAAGTCTTCTGTCTACCGAACAAAGTACAACAGACCCAAAATCAAACATGTCCCACCACAACGCCCTATAGATGACACAATCCTACACTTGGACCCCTCCGACTCAGAAATGTCAGATCTTTCCATGGATGATGACGACATTCCTAGCACCCCTCTCAAGCCTACGGGGATTAAGAGCAAGATGAGCATCATCCCAAATACATGATTATGGCTCTGCTGCTATCCTGGAACTGCCACGGTTTCCTAAATAAAAACGATGACCTCAAAACATTAAATTACGATCACAATCCCGCTTGTATTGCCCTGCAGGAATCTTTCCTTAAAACTAATAGACACACAAACATCCGTAACTACACCATCCTTCGCAAGGACAATGAAATCAATGATAAGGCCACAGGTGGAGTTGCCCTATTAATTAACAATAACTATCCTCCACGTCTTCACAAAAAAATATATTGAAGAAAAACTCTCAAAATGTTAACTCCACCCGACCACAAATAAAAAAGTCTTCTGTCTACCGAACAAAGTACAACAGACCCAAAATCAAACATGTTCCTCCACAACGCCTTATAGATGACAGTATCCTACATTTGGACCCTTCTGACTCTGAAATGTCAGACCTCCCCATGGATGATGACGACATCCCTAGCACTCCTTTCAAGCCTACGGGGACTCCGAGCAAGATGAGCATCATCCCCAACACAACATGATAATGGCTCTGCTGCTATCCTGGAACTACCACGGTTTGCTTAATAAAAACGACGACCTCAAAATACTGATATATGATCATAACCCCGCTTGCCTCGCCCTTCAGGAAACTTTCCTCAAAACCAATAGACCTACTAAAATCTGCAATTACACTGTCCTTCGCAAGGACAATGAGCTCAATGATAGGGCCACTGGTGGAGTTGCCCTATTAATCAACAATAGCTATCCTCACACTATAGTCAATCTTAACACAAATCTCCAAGCAGTCGCCACTCGTATTCAATTAAAACAACTCATAACAGTATGCAGTATATACCTCCCTCCTAGTGAAGTAATAAGCCAAACACCCCTCAATAGTCTCATCCAGCAACTTCCTCCTCCTTTCATCCTCCTTGGTGACATGAACGCTCATAGTCCTTTGTGGGGAAGCAAGGACACCAACAATAGAGGCCTTCAAATAGAGCAACTTCTCACTGACTTCTCCCTTTGCTGCATGAATAATGGCGACAATACTTACTTTCACTACCCAACTAAAACTTTCCATGCAATAGACCTTGTCATCTGCTCTCCTCCAATCCTCCCGCTGTATCACTTCTCTGTATCTGGTGATTTACATAACAGTGAACGTTTTCCGATCATTCTCTCACCTTTGTATCAGAATCCAAACCAAACTTCAAAAATACCCAGATACATTCATGACAAAGCAGATTGGCAGGCTTTCACCTCACTGTCAACAATATCACCAAATATCATAGAAGGCACTATTGATGAGGTCGTTGAAACAATAACTACCACCATCATTAAGGCAGCAGACCATAGTATTCCGAAATCGGGCACAAGCTGTCGCAGAAATAAAAAACCGTGGTGGAACGAGGCATGCACCCTAGCTAAAAAGCAGCAGCAGAAAGCCTGGGGTACCTTCCGCCGATATCCCACAACAGAAAATCTTATTGTTTTTAAAAAAGCAAAAGCAGCCGCCCGCAAGGTGAGGCGGCAATCTCAAAAGGAATCATGGATGCAATATGTCTCCAGCATTACAACATCAATTTCTAGTAAGGAGCTATGGACCAAAACAAAAAGAGCTATGGGAATATACAACAACCATACCATACCGTGCCTTTCCGTCAATAACAAAAATCATCTCTGATACCACAGACATTGCAAATACCATCGGCGAAACTTTGGCTCTATCCTCTTGCAGTACCTCTTACTCAAATACCTTTTATACCCATAAACTGCAATCTGAACGGCAAAAACTAAATTTTAAAACCTCCTCGCAGCTCTCCTACAATAGTATCTTTACAATCCATGAACTCACCAATCAACTCAGACAGTTACCGAATACTTCTCCTGGTCCCGATGGTATCACATATGAAATGCTAAAACACCTTTCTCATGATTCCCTTGCAAATCTACTTAAGCTTTTTAATAGAATCTGGAACGAACATACCTTTCCCTCCTCCTGGAAAAACGCCATAGTCATACCCTTTCCAAAACCCGGAAAAGACACTTCCAATCCTAATAACTACAGACCCATAGCCCTTACTAGTTGCCTTTGCAAACTGCTGGAGAAAATGATCAATGCACGCTTAGTTTACGTTTTAGAAACAGAGGGCCATATACACCCCTACCAAAGTGGCTTCCGCAGGGGCAGATCAACATCTGACAACATAATATATTTGGAAAGCCAAATTCGTAATGCTTTCCTACGACGGAACCACTTAATATCAATTTTTTTTGACATAGAAAAGGCATACGTCAAGACCTGGAGATATGGTATTCTCCGGGACCTCCATAATCTAGGCTTCCGTGGCAACCTTCCAATATTTATCCAGAACTTTCTCTTGCTTCGAAAATTCAGAATACAAATAAACAACATACAATCCAATAGCTTTGTCCAAGAAGAGGGCGTCCCTCAGGGCTCTGTCTTAAGTGTTACCCTCTTTTCAATAAAAATCAATAACATTCTCAATCAACTACCACCGTCTGTTCACGGAAGCCTATATGTCGATGACCTTCAAATTTCTTGTCAGGGAAAGGACTGTCGTTTACGAGGGATCCATCCTGATCCTGAGCTCTATGTGGGCAGCTCAAAAATAGAAATGCGAGACTATACGAAATTTTTAGGGGTATATTTTGATAGAAAATTGACCTTTGCTAACCATATCTCCTATATCCGCAACAAATGTGAAAAGGACCTAAATATCCTGAAGGTATTAACTCACACTTCTTGGGGAGCGGAGCGTGACGCCCTGTTGCGGATCTACCGTGCAGCAATTCGATCCAAAATAGATTACGCCTGTGGAGTGTATGGATCTGCATGTAGGTCAGCCCTAAAAAAACTTGACACAGTGCATCATACTGCACTACGCCTCTGTTCTGGAGCTTTTAGAACATCACCCAAAGTCTCTATATCACTTGTCATGAGCCATCTCTCATCCACATCCGTCACAAATTATCATTAAACAATTATTTTCGCATCCTGTCTCATCCCTCCCACCCTTTGGGGGACGCATTTTTGGACACTCATTTGGACCGCCAATATGGAAATCGCCCCTCATGCACTCCTCCCTTTGGTTTAAGGATCCGTAGGAGTCTAGTTGGTACTCAACTGGAGAATGTTAAAGTCTCCCCTAATTCTCCTCATGAAACGCCACCATGGAAGACACTGCAGATCTCGTACCTCCAACCATTTAATGGCTTTACTAAACAGGATACCGACCCAAAAATATATTAACAGTTGTTCTCAGACCACAAAAACAGATATAAAAAATATACAGAAATATACACTGATGGTTCGAAATCTGATAATTATGTTGGCTTTGCCTTCGTCGAAAATAACCACACCTGCAGCTATACTCTTCCTCCGTTCTGCTCCATATTTACCGCTGAATTACTGGCCATCCATGAAAGCCTTTTATACATCTCTAGAATGAATACAAACAGATTTATCATCTACTCTGACTCCCTCAGTGTACTAGACAATCTAAAATCGGGCTCCCTCACTCATAGCTATATCACCAAAGTGCTACGTCTACATGAACAACTGACAAATCGTGGATACAATATTCTCTACTGTTGGGTACCCAGTCATATTGGGATACTGGGCAACGAGAAGGCGGATAGCTTAGCCAGGCAAGCTACAATCCCATACACTGGCTATCTCGCATACAATGACATAAAGTCCGGCACCTCTAGCATAGTAAAAAGTAGTTGGACCAATAAATGGGATAGTGAAACTGAAAACAAACTGCATTCTATCCGACCTTCCCTCACTCATTGGTCATCCCTTTCATATCGAAATCATGATGTCATTTTGACTCGTCTCCGCATTGGTCACACGAGAATCACCCATAAACACCTACTTCTGGGTGAACCCGTCCCAGAATGTTCACATTGTCAAACTCACCTAACCATTCGTCACATTTTAACCTCTTGTACAGCTTTTAATAATTTTTATCAAATATTTTTTAACTGTTCTCATCCCAAACTTTGACGATATATTGGGTGAAAACCCTCACTGTAATTTATTTTCATTTCTTCGACGTATCAATCTGCTTTACTCAGTGTGAAGTATACACCTTTCTCTGACTGGTATCTGGATGGGAGCCCTCATCCAGACGTCCTTGGCTTATTTTTATCTACTTTTTACCTTTCTACAGTTTGATTTTACCAGTTTTAGACCTTACGGATTTTAGCTTTACATGTTTTATACAACAACTTTTACGCGAAAGCGTTATTTTATCCTAAATACACATTGTCTGGCACAGTATGTCCTTTCTGGACCTTGTGCCATTAAACACCAACCAACCAACCAACCCTCACCCTCATACGTCATCAGCTATCATTAACTACTTATTTCCGCATTCTTTCTCATCCCTCACATCCATTAAAGAATTCTTTTATAGATACTCATCTCGACCGCCTTTATGCGAATCATCCCATCTGCACTCCTCCCTTGGGGCTAAGGGTTCGTAGGGGTCTTGTCGGTACCCAATTGGAGGATGTAAACGTCTCTGCATGCTCTTTTCATGATATCCCACCATGGCATATATTGCAGATATCCTACCTACAACCTTTCGAAGGCTTTGCGAAACAGGATACTGATCCTAAAATCTACCAACAGTTGTTCTCTGACCACAACAACAAATATGAAAAATATTAACAACTATACACTGATGGCTCCAAAAGTGGAAATCACATCGGCTTTGCCTTCGTGGCTAATAATCATACCTGTAGCTATACTCTACCTCAATTTTGCTCCATCTTCACTGCCGAATTACTTGCCATATATGAAAGCCTTCTGTACATCCCGAGAACAAACACAAAGAATTTTATCATCTACTCTGACTCACTTAGTGTTCTGGAAAATCTGAAATCTGGCTCCCTAACATATAACTATATGCACAAAGTTTTACACAAGTATGCCCAACTTATAAACCGAGGGTACAGTATTCTCTTTTGTTGGGTCCCCAGTCACATCGGGATCCCGGGTAATGAGAAAGCGGACACACTGGCGAAGCATGCGACCCTCCCGTACACCGGCAATCCATCCTACAGCGACATAAAGTCCAGTATCTCCAGCATTGTAAAAGACATATGGGTCGATAAATGGGACAATGAAATGGGGAACAAACTTCGTTCTATTCGCCCAACTCTCGTACCCTGGTCGTCTCATCCCTATCGCAGGCTAGATGTCATCTTGGCACGTCTTCGCATCGGACATACGCGAATTACTCATAAGCACTTACTTTTGGGCGAACCCGCCCCGGAGTGCCCTCACTGCCAAACTCAACTCACCATTAGCCATCTTTTAACCTCGTGCACTGCTTTTAAAAGTTTTTACCAAATATTTTATAACTGTTCCCTTCCTAAACTTGACGATATTTTGGGTGAAACCCCACATCAGAATCTATTTGCTTTTCTTAGACGTACCAATATTTTTTATTCAGTGTAAAGTGTCCATTTCTTTCTGGCTGGTATTTGGATGGGAGCCCCCATCCAGATGCCTTTGTTTCACTTCTTCTCTATTTTAAACACCTTTTGAATTTTACTTCCCACCTTTTTAGTCTTTATGTTTTAGCTTTACTAGGTGTTTTTGGTACCTTTTATCTGAATACATCATGATATGATCTTAACTGCTTGTCTGGCGCAGCATGTCCTTTTTGGACCTTGTGCCAATAAACATCAACAAACCAACCTTTCTGCTCAAAATCTGAGGCTTCTTTCTGAAGTTTTTCAGCATCTTTTTCATAAATTTGCTCTAAATCAGACAAAAGGAAAACCGACTCATTTTTTGTTTTAAAGTTTTTAGACTTCTCTCATAAAATCTCCCTTAGCACCTTTTCATACAAACAAAACCAAAAATTCAATTTTATTTCCTGATTTAACAGATTGTTTGTTGCACTTTCTCAATTACTTTATTCTTTAAGCCATCCAAAAACAGCTTAATGCCCAGAAAACCTTCTGCACTTTCCAGGTTGGTTGGTTGGTTAGTTGTGTTTAATGGTACAAGGTCCAAAAAGGACATACTGCACCAGACTATTTATATAGATAGTAAAAACAATTTTTTCAGGTAAAAGGATGTTGCATAAAACGAGAAAAGCTAAAAACTATGAAGTCTAAAAAGGATAAAAACAAATTATAGGAAGGTAAAAAGTAGATAAAAATAATACAAGGACATCTGAATGGGGCTTCCATCCAGATACCAGCCACACAAAGGTGGACCCTTCACACAGAATAAAAAAGATTGGTACGTCGAAGGAAAGCGAAAAAATTACGGTGTGGGGTTTCACCCAAAATTTCGCAGAGATAAGCGCAGTTAAAAAATATGTGGTAAAAATTACTAAAAGCAGTGCATGAGGTTAAAAGATGACGAATGGTGAGATAAGTATGACAGTGGGGGCACTCCGGAGGAGGTTCACCCAGGAGTAAGTGCTTATGGGTAAGCCTAGTGTGACCTATACGGAGACGTGTCAAAATGACATCAAGTCTGCGATATGAATGAGATGACCAATGAGCGAGAGTTGGGCAGATCGAATTAAGTTTGTTTCCTGTTTCACAATCCCATTTATCAATCCAGATTCCTTTTATTATGGAAGAGATGCCAGCCTTAATATCATTCTATAGGGTTGCAACTCAAATCCTGTAATGATTTTCCCTGTCCTTTTCATGATCAAAAAGGGTACAAATATGACATAGCGCAATAACGGCATATAACGCATTATAGTATCATCTCCTAATATTTTAAATAATTGTGCATCTTTAATAATATCACATTGATTATTAGCTTAACTAAATTAAAATTATCAACTTAACTAAATTTAGGGATGAGAATGCATGAAGAGAAAAAAAAGAGAAAAAGTGCATAAGCTTGAATTTAACCGTTAAAATAGTTCGACGAGCATCACACACTGTTTTCCATAAAATATCAATTGCAAACCAAATTAATTATTTTTATCTTGATTAAAATAATTCCCAGTACTCATGCATAAATAAGTATTTAATAATCAATTTTAGATAGAGAGTGTTCAATTGAAAAACAAGCTATCATTATTTAAAAAGAGGATTTTAAGCAAATTCCCCATAAATCTAAGGTCAAGATAAATAATTTCATGAATAGATTTCAGACAATCTCTTTTTATGTACAAATAAAATAACATAAAAAGGCTGATTTGGAAGGTTTAATCTTATTATTATTTACTTATATTTTGCAAAACTTCCATCAGAAATAGAGTAAAAATTATATTGCAGTGTAATTAGTTGCATTGACAAAAAGTATTAATTTAATTAAAAAATAAATATTAAAAACTGCATTTACCTTTACTTAAAAGAAAAGCAGTTCTTTTTCTCATAGTCAATCTATGCAAATCAATGTCTTATTTAAATCTCTATCATGATTTTTTAGCTTAACATTCAAAGTTTCAGAAGCATTTAAAATTCAAGAAATTTATAAACATAAATTTAAATAAGCATTCAAGTATTTTTGTAGTTGCATTAGAAATGTTTATAAAGAAATACTGAAAAGGAAATACTCATTTACCAAAAAGATTGAACTTGAGTTGGCAGATGCGAGATTCGGAATTCTGCCATGATTATATAATCTACATTTTGTTTTTAAATAAAAATGGAAATAAGTAAAATGCGGAATTCCACGAATCCGTGGAAGATTTTTATCCCTGTAAATTAAAATTATTACTTATATTGCCAGCAGTTTGGTCCTTAGTAATGGCAAAATGATTGATGAACAAGTGCCTGCTCATTGAAAAAAAAAGCAAATTTTTAATAAAATAAACACTTTCACTAGTAAATCTAAAGATTCATTTATTTATTTTTTTTAATCCTAAAATCTGTTGGTTGATGTTAGACAATTCAGCAGATTGTTCCTTCAT
Source organism: Cheiracanthium punctorium (assembly GCA_038373885.1). Taxonomy (NCBI): domain Eukaryota; kingdom Metazoa; phylum Arthropoda; class Arachnida; order Araneae; family Cheiracanthiidae; genus Cheiracanthium; species Cheiracanthium punctorium. Next base: position 46,903 of record JAWZYV010014767.1, read on the forward strand.
AATTTTCTGTTTTTTCTTTTGTAATATTTTGATCTGCTCAGAAACTTTTTGTTTATTTCTTTCTTCATCTTGCAACTTTTGTCTTTCATCTTTCATTCTCTGCAATGCATCATGTTATTGACTCCTTGCAGATTTTGCAAAAACAAAAAACAAAAACAGAGTACACACGAGGTGACAGCAAGACTAAACAGTGAGAAAGAGTAAAAACAAACACTCGACGTGTGTCTAGCAGTGCCCACATACAAGCAGATGGGGAAGAACTAGAAAGGGAAAATCCACCAGGAGGAAGCGCAAAAGGGAATATCCCCTTTCTAAAGGGACATTCCGTAGAGGGATTATACGACAGAGTGGAGCTGAGAGGGGAAAAGGGGAATACCCTTTCTCTAGCAAGCTCTCTTAGATGCATAGGCATACCACTGGCGCCAATCAATTGCTTCGACTGGCGTGACTCCGGCTTTTCAATAAGCAAGGCGCAGGTTATGGTTCGCGATCTCACTTTTTACTGAAATACGAAATACAGGCATAATCTTTCCCAAACAAAAATTTAAAGTTTGTATTAATCAAAAAATATAAATGAATTTTTTCGCTGCAAATATATTTTTCCCTGTACTTTCCCAGTTTTCATGAAAATTCCTCATTTTCCCCGAGTTTTCCCGTTTTTTTTCGCAATTTCTAAATTCCCTGAGTTTTCCTGGTCGCGTAGCAATCCTGTTCTAGGATAGATCGCTGGTGTATGGAAGGGTAGCATGCCTGGCTAGTGTGTCCGCTTTCTCGTTGCCAGTGATCCCAATATGACTGGGTATCCAGCTGAGGTGGATACTGTACCCATGGTTTAAAAGTTGTTCGTAGGTGTGCAAAACTTTGATTATATAGCTATGTGTTACAGAGCCCGATTTCAGATTCTCCAGTACGCTAAGAGAGTCCGAGTAAATGATAAAGCTTTTTTTGTTCATTCTGGAGATGTAGAGAAGGATTTCATGGAAGGCCAGGAGTTCAGCTGTAAAAATAGAGTAAAATAGGGGGAGAGAATAGCTGCAAGGATGATTATGAGTTACAAAGGCAAAACCGGAATGATTATTAGTTTTTGAGCCATCTGTATACAGGTCTTATAGTATATCGTAGTTTTGATATTTGTTTTTGTGGTCAAGAAATAACTGTTGATATAACTTGGGGTCAGTGTTTGGTTTTGTAAATCCTTCAAAAGGTTGTAGGTAAGATATCTGCAACATAGTCCACGGCAGTATATCATGAAAAGACATGTGGATAAATTAACATCCTCCAGTTGGGTGCCAACGAGACTCTTACGTATTGGTAGCCCGCTTATTATATGTTGTTAACCCAGAGAAAACATATGTAACCAAATTATTTTCAACAACAATAAAAATTAATGAAATAGAGTCAATAGAGGAAGAAAATGTGAAATCACAGTACTCACATACTCCAGATCTTGCCCGAAATGGACGTTTGTAAAAGAAATTCAGTCCCTACGTGCCTCTCAGAGACTCTCATATCCGGAAGCCCGTAAGATAATAGAAAGCCGGACACCAACACCTGGTTTATCTTATGCAGCTGCAACAAAATCAACTAAAACAATAGCAACTCAAACTGAATTACCAAAATCCGTACCTGTCTCCTTTCCTTCTGCAACAGCCCAAATACCTAAACAATCCATCTCTAATCAAAATAAATCCTCCACGGCTCCACAAAAACATATATCAAAGAAAAACTCTCAAAATGTTACCTCAACCCGACCACAAATAAAAAAGTCTTCGGTCTACAGATCAAAGTACAATAAACCCAAAATCAAACACGTTCCTCCACAACGCCCTATAGACGATACTATCCTACACTTGGACCCTTATGACTCAGAAATGTCAGATCTTCCCATGGATGATGACGACATTCCTAGCACCCCTCTCAAGCCTACGGGGTTCGGAGCAAGATGAGCATCATCCCAAACAAAACATGATAATGGCTCTGCTGCTGTCTTGGAACTGCCACGGTTTCCTTAATAAAAACGATGACCTCAAAACGCTGATTTATGATCATAACCCCGCTTGCTTTGCCCTTCAGGAAACCTTTCTCAAAACCAATAGACATACTAAAATCCATAATTATACCATCTTTCGCAAGGACAATGAGCTCAATGATAGGGCCACTGGTGGAGTTGCCCTTTTGATTAACAATACTTATCCTCACACTAAGCTCAATCTTAACACTAACCTGCAAGCAGTTGCCACTCGTATTCAATTAAAACAACTCACAACAGTCTGCAGCATATACCTGCCACCAAGCGAAACCATCAGCCAAACCTCCCTCAATAGTCTTATACAACAACTTCCTCCCCCCTTTCTCCTCCTGGGGGACATGAATGGCCATAGTCCCTTGTGGGGCAGCAAAGACACAAACAATAGAGGCCATCTCATAGAACAACTGCTTACGGACTTCTCTCTTTGCGTTATGAATAACTGTGATAACACCTATTTCCACCACCCAACCAAATCCTTCCATGCCATAGACCTCGCCATTTGCTCTCCATCTATCCTCCCATTATATAACTTTTCAGTCTCTAACGATCTACATAACAGTGATCCCTTTCCGATTTTCCTCTCACCTCTGTACCATAATAGGAAAGACAACTGTACCACTCCAAGATATAATTATGAAAAGGCAGATTGGCCCACCTTCACCCATTCATCCAATATATCCTCAAATAGTCTTGTAGGTTCCATTGATGAGGTCGTTGACAAAGTCACCTCCCTTATTATCAAGGCAGCAGATGCCAACATTCCTAAATCGGGCATGAAACATCGGCACAATAAAAAACCGTGGTGGAATGAAACCTGTACTCTAGCAAAAAAACAGCAGCAGAAAGCCTGGAGCATCTTCCGGCGATACCCCACGACCGAAAATCTAGTTCTCTTTAAAAAAGCTAAAGCTTACGCTAGAAAAATAAGGCGGCAATGTCAAAGGGAATCGTGGATAAAATATGTCTCTAGCATAACGCCCAGTACCTCTAGTAAGGAGCTATGGACAAAAACTAAAAGAGCCATGGGAATCTATAATAATCCTTCAATATCCTGTCTGTCTGTAAACAATAATATTATTTCGGAAAAAAAAGAAATAGCAAACATTATCGGCCAGACACTTGCCTCTATCTCCTGCAGTACTTCCTTCTCAAATACTTTTCTGTCATATAAACAACAGTCCGAACAAAAAAAAATAAAATTTAAAACCTCCTCCCATTTTTCTTACAATAGTAATTTTACCATCAGTGAACTCACCAAATACTTAAGACAGGCCTCCAATACCGCTCCTGGTCCTGATGGTATTACTTACAAAATGCTGAAACACTTGTCCCATGACTCATTACAAATCCTCTTGCAATTATACAATAGAATCTGGAATGAACAAACCTTTCCTTCCTCCTGGAGAAATGCAATAGTTATTCCCTTTCCTAAATCTGGGAAAGATACTTCTAACCCTAGTAATTACCGTCCCATAGCCCTTACTAGTTGTCTGTGCAAACTAATGGAAAAGATGGTTAATGCTCGCCTTGTTTACATTCTAGAGACTGGGGACCATATACATCCCTTTCAAAGTGGCTTCCGCAAAGGCAGGTCCACACTTGACAATATTTTAAATCTAGAGACGCAAATTCGGAATGCCTTCCTTAGAAAGAATCACCTAGTGTCCGTTTTCTTTGACATTGAAAAGGCATATGACCGCACATGGAGGTACGGCATACTCCAAGACCTCTATAATATAGGCTTTCGAGGCAATCTACCAACTTTTATAAAAAACTTTTTATCCCTCAGAAACTTCCGTGTCAGCATCAATGGTACTCTATCTGATAATTTCATCCAAGACGAGGGTGTTCCTCAGGGCTCCGTACTTAGCGTCACCCTCTTCTCAATTAAAATCAATAATATCCTTAGACAACTGCCACCCACAGTCTACGGCAGCCTTTACGTCGACGACCTTCAAATCTCCTGCCAGGGGAAAGATATGCGCCTCATCGAACGGCAGCTTCAAAATGCCATAAACCGCATCTTAAAATGGTGTGACACAAATGGTTTCACTTTATCTGCTGAAAAAACCGTATGCACCCATTTTTGCCGGAAACGCGGGATCCACCCCGACCCAGAACTTTATCTGGGTAATAATAACATTGTTGTGAAGGACTCTGTCAAATTTTTAGGATTAAATTTCGACAAAAAACTAACTTTTGCTAATCATATTTCTGACATTCGCAGTAAATGCGAGAAAAAGCTTAATATTTTAAAGGTTTTAACCAACACCTCTTGGGGGGCTGACCGTGACGCTCTGTTACGGATTTATCGTGCTGTCATACGTTCAAAAATGGACTATGCAAGTTGCGCGTATGGGTCAGCTTGCAAATCAGTGTTAAAAAAACTTGACCCTGTGCATCATGCTGCACTCCGCATTTGCTCTGGTGCTTTTAGAACATCACCTGTACATAGTCTTTACGTCACCTGCCACGAGCCATCTCTCACCCTCATCCGTCATAAGCTCTCATTAAACACATACTTTCGTATTCTTTCTCATCCTTCACATCCATTAAAGAATTGTTTTATAGATACTCATCTTGACCGTTTTTATGCAAATCGTCCCATCTGTACTCCCCCCTTTGGACTAAGGATTCGTAGGAGTCTTGTCGGTACCCAATTGGAGGATGTAAAAGTCTCTATATGCTCTTTTCATGAAACCCCACCATGGAACATATTGCAGATACCTTACCTACAACCTTTCGAAGGCTTTGCAAAGCAGGATACTGATCCTAAAGTCTACCAACAGTTGTTCTCCGATCACAACAACAAATATGACAAATATGAAAAATTATACACTGATGGCTCCAAAACTGGGAATCACGTCGGTTTTGCCTTCGTGGGTAAAAATCATACTGGTAGCTATACTCTACCTCCCTTTTGCTCCATCTTTACTGCCGAATTACTTGCCATATACGAAAGCCTTCTGTACATCTCGAGAACGAACACAAAGAATTTTATCATCTACTCTGACTCCCTTAGTGTTCTAGAAAATCTGAAATCCGGCTCCCTAACACATAACTATATGCATAAAGTTTTACACAAGTATGATCAGCTTATAAACCGCGGGTACAGTGTTCTCCTCTGTTGGGTACCCAGTCACATCGGGATCCCGGGAAATGAAAAAGCGGACACACTAGCGAAGCATGCGACCCTCCCGTACACCGGCACTCCATCCTACAGTGACATAAAGTCCAGCATCTCCAGCATTGTAAATGGCATATGGGCCGATAAATGGGACAATGAAACGGGGAACAAACTTCGTTCTATTCGCCCAACTCTCGTACCCTGGTCGTCTCATCCCTATCGCAGGCTAGATGTCATCTTGGCACGTCTTCGCATCGGACATACGCGAATTACTCATAAGCACTTACTTTTGGGCGAACCCGCCCCGGAGTGCCCTCACTGTCATACTCACCTCACCATTCGTCATCTTTTAACGTCGTGCACTGCTTTTAATAGTTTTTATCAAATACTTTTTAACTGTTCTCATCCTAAACTAGACGAAATTCTGGGTGAAACCCCACATCGGAATCTATTTGCTTTTCTTAGACGGATCAATATTTTTTATTCAGTGTAACGTGTCCCTTTCTGTCTGACTGGTATCTGGATGGGAACCCCCATCCAGATGTCTTTGTTTCACTTTTTATCTACTTTTAACACTTTTTGAATTTTACTTTTCACCCTTTTAGGCTTTACAATTTAGCTTTTACTAGATTTTTGTGGTACCTTTTATCTGAATACATTCTGATATGATTTTTACTCCTTGTCTGGCGCAGCATGTCCTTTTTGGACCTTGTGCCAATAAACACCAACCAACCAACCAACTTAACATTTCATATGTGATGCCATCGGGACCATGGGATGTATTTAAAGAATGCCTTAAGTGTTTGGTGAGCTCTGTGATGTGAAACATACTAGTATTGTAAGGGAAGTGAACAGGAGTGTTAAAATTTAGTTTATACCTTTCAGATTGCTGTTTATATGGGAGGAAGGTGTTGGAATAGGAGGTACTACTAGATGTGAATGCCAGTGATTGAGCAATAGTTTTAGCAATCTCTTTAGTGTCAGATATAATGTGGTTATTGATGGAAAGGCAAGGAATAAGAGTGGTTGCTCAGGAAGCAACCACCCAGGATCCACTCAGGAAGGATCACATATGAAATGTTAAAGCACCTACCCTACAACTCATTACTAAACCTTCTGCAATTATATAATAAAATCTGGAATGAGCATGTCTTTCCTTCCTCTTGGAGAAATGCTATGGTCATTCCCTTTCCCAAAACAGGAATCTCTTTTTGAGATATTTAACTGCCTTTGGATTTGAAAATATTAATCATGTTTGGTATTTATTTCGGCTATTTCGGTTTTATCTTTATTTAGCTTCCAAAATGTAAACTTTCAGGAAAGTATTGCTTCTTCTGGTGTTTTTTCATTGCATGAAGAAGGGCATTTGATTTCTAAAATGCCATTGATAACTTGCTGGTTGAAGTTATCCCCAAAGAATTGAAATAGTGATAATCATGAGAGGTAAAATTGCTCAAGTGGTTTAAATTAAAACTTTGTACATTGCAATTGAGCGCCTAGGCACTAAATTTCTGAAAGAAAAGGATCTTTTATTTTCTTTAACACTCACCTGGAAAAATTTAGAAGTCTATACTGATCCATCTCCAACCTAAAAGGAAAAATCTAACTAAGGGAGACTAATTCAGGAAAAATACCTTAACTTTTAAATTTTGCTTTTATTAACAATTCTGGTATAACAAATAACTTTTGATTACATGTGCATGAATTTTCATGCTTAAGAATTTCACTTAGGTCTTTATGATCTCATATAAAACTTTGAAAAATAGCATTCTCAATTTAAATCTTCAGATTTTAATCAAACACATATATGAAAAATAACAACACCAAATAATACTTTAAATTCAAATTAAACCCCTGTGCAAATGAAAATTAATCATACCAAAATAACACTTCAAATTTGAATAAAACTTTTATGTATTAAAAAAGATAATACCAAAACACATATCTGAATGTTGTGTCAATTGAAAGTCATTTTAAATTGTCCTAAATAAAACATGATAAAAATCCAATTAAAATAGATGTTAAATATGTAATAATTAATGGACTAAAAATGAGATTCAGTTTACACAACATTAATTACGAATATAAAAGTTCAAAATGTTGAAAAAGTTCACTAGCTACACTTTATCAAATTGATTCCTTCTTAAAGTTATGTATATCAATATAAATTTAAATATGAAAGAAAAAAAGTATAGAATTTATTATGTTCATTTCAAATATAAAATTTATTTAATAATTACCAAGCTGCCAACAGTCGTTCCTCTTTGCCTTTCATTCACATTATACACTCAAGTTTTTAAATTTTAGTTCTTTCTGAATTATTTGCAGAGTTCTTGTAATTTTAACAGTTCTTGGAGTTATAACAGTCTGTCGGTGATCATATTTCAATCCGTTAATACAGTTCCAAGATGGTTGTGCTTATTCACAATTCAGGAAACTTCCTTTTCTCAACATGGTTGCCCTTCAGACACTTGTGACAAAATGGCGCGCTCGCGAGTTACAAATAGTGTTGAAATTCACTCCGATTTATATTTACTCATGTTCACAAAGAAACTTAGAAAAGACGTTGAAGAGAAACTTTTGCAGTTAGCATTGTTAGAAGGAAATCTAGCTGTTTTCACCATAGACGATTTTTTGCAAAAAGGAATTATTCCGCTTTAGACAATTGGTTAATGAAAGCCATTGTGCTCGCATTCTTCATGTCACAGCAAGCAGCAAAAAGAAAAAAATTTAGTTGGCGTCCATAACGGCCTGCTATTAATATTTGCAGAGATTACCGGCGATAGATTGCATTACGGCTTCACCACATTTTGTTCTCTCTTTTATGATGACGAAGAAATATTTAAGAAGGCCGTAGGCTCAAAATTGAAGTCAGCAAACAACACAGAAAATTTCACAGCACGAGAGAAACTACACTTGATAAGATTTTCACAGGCAAAAAAAAATTGATTTCCATCATAGCTGCGGGAGAGAAAATTGTCTCCAAAAATAATTTATCTTGGGGCTTCCCCAATCTGCAAAATGGCTAGACGCCTAGTGACAGACTGGGAAGCCCCTCCGCATAACACACCTCCTTACATCGTGATTTTTCTTCAACTGACTTTTAGTGTCTCTTAACGTACGCCCTGTAAAATTTGTTGCCAGATTTCCTACGGGAAAGAAATTCCTAGTGCGTTCTCCTTTCTCCCTCAAGTTTAACGAAGCCTGTTTCCCCCGGGAGGAACGGTGAGACCCGTTCAGTCTGATGTGGGGAGGGAAGAAAAAATAAGTCGGAAGAAATAAGTTCCGTGGTGAATGGCAACATGATGTTCTGTTTACATTCTGTTGTTTTGATTCTCGCACGGATCCTGACTGGTGCTGTTACGTGACTATGCAACGCCCATCTTCATCAATTAGACCATCTGGAGATGCAGCTAAAAAGGGTAAATTATCATCAATAATTAAACCACAGGGTTGAACATTGATGCCGATATCTTTTAAATTTCCAACTACATCTTTCTCAAGTCTTCTGCCATACTTGATTGCTTCTGTGTCTATATTACAATACAGTATTTTTTTAATAATGGTATCACATTTTGTGTGAGGCAGTTTATTGCAAACAGCCCCAAAATTCGAGGCTGTGAGTCGCTTTCGTCTTTCTTCCTTTCATTGCGAAGACATGCTCTGTAAAACCGTTTTAAACATAATTTCTTTTCACTGGGAATCAGTAAGGTTTAAATTGTTGACAAATTTGTCCATTTTTATTTTGTATGCAGCGGCATCCAAATCAGGCTTTTCTGCATTTTTCCCATACGCAGGATCATTCATGGCAGTACAGAACAAGTGTTTTCGTTTGTACAACTTTTTTTGTTTTGCATCCTGCATTCTCTTCAAAACTTTTCGTTCTTCAGATCGTTTTGCATGCAATCCTGGGCTGGAACCACACATATTTCTGTGTAGTTTGTAAAATGGCATCTTGCTATTTTGAAAATAACTGCCGCACTACATCTTCCTTGGTATGATCTTCTCATGCAAAAATTCATGCTCTTACCTCCAATAAATTTAGCAATAATACTGTTGAATTGTTCAACTCTATTATTGTTTGCATCAAACAACAAACTTTTTGCATGGTCTGAAAGGAAGTTCATAATTTCCATTATTTTATGGAATAAACCAGCAGCTTTTAATGGAGGAATATAATCTTTCTCTACTTTTTTGCGATCGCAAAAATATAAATTGTATTAATCATGATTTCCAAACACATGAAATGGCACATTTAAAATATCGCTTCCGAGATCAGCTATTTTCTTTAATTCAGATTTCCCCCGATTTGTTTTTTCTAAAACGAACTGCTATTACTATAGCAGTACGCAGGCGTAGAACTTTATCAGCAATAATTTATCTTAACGAAATATGACCGTACTTGCTACTTTTTGCAACTAAATTCAGCCTATTGCATGTGTTATGCAATAAATGATTCCTGCATTCGATTTTTTCAACAGTGATGTCATTGTAAGGTCTCTAATCTAAGATCTTTTTGTAGATGTTACTGTCTCCATCACCGATGATGGTTGGTTGGTTGAAGTTTAATGGGTCAAGGTCCCATATGTGTGAAATATTAAAACCAAGGTTTCGTATAAAGTACCATAACCGATGAATCTCGCATATTTCATTCTGTGCATTTCAATGTTTCTTTGTAAGCCTTCGACGAGAATATCAGCTTCTATTCCAGAAGAAGTCCCTGTCCAGTTCTTATGACATGCATGTTCTTTAGCAGGTATATTTCTGGTGGCAGCTCGTGCGAATATGCAGCAATACTTATTTCGAACACCAATAAATAAAACTTTTCTTGAATTTAAGCCAACGATAGCAGCCTAAAATAAATGAAGAAATAAAGTTTGCATGTAAAGTATATAAAAAAAGAAAAAGAAAAACAATCACTGAAATGATAAAAAAATTAAAGTAATCTATACTGATATATAAAAGAGAGGATGTTTGTTTATTGATTGACTCATTACACCCAGCATATACTGTTGGACCAATAAACATGAAACTTGGTTAATAAATTATTGGTAAGACGTAAACGTGCACTCAGAAAGGATTTTCCGAAATTCATCTCCTAAGGGGAGCAGGAGCCAAAACGTTCTTCTCTTTAGGATGAAATAAAATCACACATTATTATGGACTTATATTCCCATTTTTTCTTTACACCTATTATTTCGAATTAAAAAAAAAAAAAAAAACTAGAAAAACCTGACATTTTTGCTAAAATTGATATTTTTCAAGCTCTTGCGGGATACCTTTGAGTTGAACTAGAATTTCGGGAAAATTCACACAATATTATGGACCCAATTACAGGGGTCGTACTTGTCCTGAAATTGTTAATTTCCGAGCTTTAAAAACATTCTGAAAATTATTGACTTAGTCAAATTTCTAAGAGTTGTAAATTTCAATTTTACAAAATTGATAAAAACTATATGCTAAAAACTAGGACATATTAGAAAAATATTTTTATGTGTCAGAATTATATCAATTTCAGGACAAGTATGACCCCTGCAATTGGCTAATTTTTCCACACATACTCCATTTTAATTTCGCGGGGGGGGGGGGGGGGGGGGGAGGGGGGGGAAATCCTTCCATGCACACACACAGACACACACAGGGGACACGCGCCAGGAGTCTAAAATTAATACATGCCCAAGGATGTTTTCAGCAACCAATTAGTTACACATAAATTCTCTTTATAAAATTATAAGTTTTTTATTATTATAAATAAACTTTAATCACAGGTACGTAGCCACAAATATATTTTGGGAAGGGAGAAACAGGCATTTATTAAATTCTCTACAAGACTCTTCTACTTTACAATCTTACCAAAACAGTAAAATAAAATATCTCTAGAATTTTTAATTGTTTGATAAATTAGATAAACTGAAAATACAGGAATTGTGGGTTTCTAAATTTATGGACTGAGCAATTACCCAGTTTGTTTCACTTTTGAGGAACTACATTCAACACCATTTCACTTAAGATTTTTTGCATCATGTCGATATTTAAAAAAATCATTGGGCTAAATGATATTATTAAATACTTACAACTCCAGATAAGGATGCATAATTTGTCCGATATGAACGTTGCGCCCAATTTCCATCTACAACAACAGTAATCAATGGTGTCCCTTCTTCATCCACATCGCCCTTCTCAAGAGCCAACAGCTTTTCTTCATTACCAGCCTCCAGCATCTCTTTCATTGCGGTTTTCTCTCACTCTAAACAAATCATCTCGTGCTCTTTATTGAATGTTTTTATGCTCATGGATGGAATATTCAACACAGAGAAGAATTCTTCCATGTTTGAGTATTCACCTCCCATACTCATTATTCCAACTATAGCTATCACATCCCTGCATAATGATATTATTAAATTTCAGTTATGACAAGGTAAACTAGTAAACTAAACCCTAACCTTGCATAAGTGTTTTTTTTTTTTTTTTTGGATTCTTTTCTCAAAAAACTCATCTATGCAATAAATTATAAACAGTAAAGATGGGTTTTAAAACATATATTTCACAGCCAAAAAAAATACGCAATCACATCACATATTAAAAAAAAGAACACCTTTTTTATTTTCTGTGTTGCCAAAAAAAAAAAAAACAACAACGAAGAAACGAAACACAAGTTTCTACTCACGTTTCATTTAGCTAGTCATAGCCTTGCGGAAAGGTGGAAATGTTTCTTTCACAACACACTCCCACCTTTGAGTTTCGAACTTTGGAGAAACTCAAACCCTAACTCTAGTCTTAACCATCCATATCTAGATCGTTTTTCTGGAAAAGTTTCTGGCAAAATGTCGCTGTCAGCTTTCTGGACCACGGGATCTGTTGAAGGACACTCTTCACGTCTTACAGGACATTCTCTAACAGTATGGTGCACGATCGGTCAATTTGACGTAGAACCGGGTTCTAGTGAAAGCATGCCAATGTCACTTTTCTGATGGGTTTTAAAATGGTATGGGGGGCAGAAATTCTCCACCTTTCATTCTGAGTTTTACTAGTCGAATGTGACCATCTTTTGCAGGATACAGTTCCATCACTTTTGCCAAAGGCCACTCAAGTCGCTTGACATTCTCATTAGCAACTATTACAATATCCCCAATTTCAAGAGGTTTCTGGTTTTTATAAGATTTTGAGTACTGACGTAAGTGTCCCAATCTATTCTGTATGGAACCTCTTTCTCAAATCCTCTTTGTCTGTACGCATGTCTCTTATTCAGCGATGCTGGATCTAAATTATCAAGATCAGGAATTCCTGTTTCTGTAAGATCATGCAAGAACATAAACAGAGTAAGTGGAGTTAAAACATTTACACCATTGGAAATACAGGTTAAAGGTCGTTGATTTATTACACTTTCTGTATTGCAAATAATAGTGTTCAGCTCTTCCAAATTTACTGGACTCCTTCCCAGGACTTTTCGTAGAACTCCTTTCACTATTCCTATCAAACGTTCTCACCACCCACCCCACCATGGGGCAGATGGGGGATTGAATTTCCAAACGATCTTTTGAGATCCACTGAATTGAGAAATGGTGTCCCAATCAATTTTCTTTAGTAAAGATTCAGCTCCTGAGAAATTAGTACCATTCGAAATACTTACTCCCGTTCATTTTTTAATTGGACGTCCTATCACTTCTATCCCAGAGCCAGAGCTCACATCTATAAATGAAAATAGACTTTCAAGATGGCAAAAAATCACTTTATTCAAATCATATGGAAGAGGTGGCAATGTGAATCACCTCCAACAAAGAAACAAATGGTATTTTTCAAACAATAACATTCAGGAGGGCACGGTAGTCATAGTTAAAGAAGACAATATGCCCATTGCAACTTAACATTAGTACATGCTACATTAACAGCAATTACATATGCTATAATGTTTATATAAAATAAACAAGGTGTGTGTATGTGTGCCCATGAGCCCGTGTCGATCGCTTAGTAGTACCAAGAAGGGTAGTCGCAAACCTACCAAATTTTGTACAATAGTTTACTAGGACAGGTCCTAGCAAATCTCAAACGATTTTTTCAAGGTAATATTTTTCGATATCAATGGATTCAGACTTTAGTAAAATACAGATGATATTTTAATTAAAAATTACAATATAAATAAAAAATAAGAAGAAATGTACAAAATTATTTTTTAAGTGTCATTTTTACCCGTTGCTTAGATTTAAGAATTTAAATGCGTTAATGCAGTAACGCCCACATTCAATTACGCCCCTGAACCTCGTGATCGGAGATGCCCTCCCCCTTATTGTATAATATCGTGCTACTTTATAATTGCATGGTTATTTCTTACCCATCCTATTTTTAGAATTTATTTTATATTTTAGGGTTTTTAGTAGAGGTTACTCTTACCTTATCATGTTCAAGAAATAAAATCGTAGTAAAATAAAGTATTTTTGTACAAAATAATGTGAGACATAACCAAATGAATGTAATTGGCAGATGGACGGAGAAAACTAGCCCAGGCTGGAGGGGAGATAGGAAAAGTGCGGAAGATCGGGACTTGTTACTTAAACCAGTTCACACAATACACGCAATGACAAAAACTACTGAAACTTTTTAATAAACGTTTATGAAATTTGGTTTATCATAAATTCTTTTTTAAATTGAGGAATATATTTGGCTGTAGTAAAAATTATTTAGCTGTTTTAAAACATAATTAGCTTTTAAAATTTCATTGCATAAAAAATATCCAAAACATTTTTCTAGTTTGTGTTAAATTATAATAGTTAAAAAATCAAATGATGTAAGGCTGAGATCGCCCCACCCCAACCCCCAGTAGGCCCGAGCTCCAGACCAAGTGATTCACCCAGCCCCACCCTTGTGGGAGCCATGTTCTAGGGTAAATGAAAGTGCATTTCAAGTTTTAAAATCCTTTGAGGTTGAGAGTACGGTTTTAAAATTTTATTAAAACAAGATTAAATTAAAAACAATCCTTTTAGATTCTGAAATAATTATGGCATAACCTATTTGCAACATAGTAGACTGTGATAATGGCAGCGTAAGTACACTATGTACAGCTTTATTTACACAAATTTACATGCTTTTGTCGTATTTACCATGGCCGTGAAAAGAAATAATTTAGATTTTTGAGGTTAAACAAATTTCAAAAGAAAAATCATTGTGTTGTGATTGCTAAAAAAGAAGATAAGTTAGATAACCCAAAGTTCTCACCCTTGTCGGGTATGTGTGAGTGAAGAGTAGTGAAATAAACACAAAGTTTGATCACCAATACAATTTTATTTTAACAACATCATAATAATAACAAAAATGGCAGCTTAGCGTCAATCTAGTTACAGTTAATCATTTAAAAAAACTTCAGCATTGTGGCATATAGCATGATCATTTTGATAACAAAAATTTGGGTACCCAATTTTTATGTAAACAAAAATATAATTAAAATATAATTTCTGCACTTTAAGTAAAAAAAAGAAACTGTCATTGCCAAAAAAAAAAAAAAAAAAAAAAAAAAAAACTGAAATAGACTGGTCTAACAAGACCCCCTTACAGTCCTAGTGCCTAGACTACTCAGGGCTTCAATCCAAAGTCCCATTCAGACCCCACTACTTAAAACCCGATTAAGCTAAAGAAATTTAAGAGATCAAACATATTTAATAAACCGAAAATTCACAAATTAAAATAAGAGCATCAGTGGCATATAAAAAAAAAGGTGATCTGAACATCTTTTACATAAAATTTACCCACAATAGAAAAAGTTAACACTTAAATTTCTGGCAGTTACAATTAAGCTTTAGTTTGAAAAAACTTATGATGTAAAACATATTCAACAAACTGAAAAATTCACTAATTAAGATAAGAGCAACAGTTGCATTTAAAGAAAAGGTAATCTGATCATGATTTTATACAAATTTTACCCACAATTGGAAAAGTTAACTCTTAAATTTTTGGCATTTCTATTTAGCTTTAATTGATTACAAAGGAAAAGGAGAAGAAAAAAAAACAAAACAAAACGGTGCGAACATCATAGAAGGAATAAGCCAGATCTAGTCCATCTAGTACAAGCACTTTACCGATATGGAGGAAAAACATGCTGGCAAGACGGAGCTCCACTAGCCAAAGTTTAAAGAAAGGAGTAAAGGTATTATCTCACCCAGAACAGCAGCTGCAAACGGAGAAGGAATGGTGGTGGTCTGTAACTGGGAGTAGGACCGTCAGAACTCGGGGGAAATCAACCCATCAGGCATGGGCGCTTGGAACTGGCCCCGGGATCTGTGCTCGTCGCAGATATCATTTTTAGGACGGAGGATGAGTTAACTTCGTCGGCATGGCGAGGAGATGGATGCACAAGGAAAAAAAGGTGGTCAAAAAGCGGTGCTATTTAGGACTCAACTTGAGAAAAAGGGAATTCCACCTGTGGCTTAACAGGCCCAACCACGGGATTAATCTACATTACTTCTGGTGATAAAAAAAGAAGGATTTTTTTTTTTTGAAGGAGGAAAAAGGCTAGGCCCTCTGGCCCGTTAAATTTGTACACTACATCTTACAAATTGTGAAAACACCGGAGCAGTTGCCTGCCGCAAAGAAAGAGCCGATCAAATAAAAGCCGGAGCTGGTTTTTCATTTGTCCTCACGCCACCCAAGCTGGCCTCGGAATGAATCTTCCTGCCACCTCTCGCATGTTCTCAGTACACAGGGACCAATCAGAGCACGCCATCTCAGCCGTGAAAATTCTAGAAAGAATTTCCACCCCCCCTAACCCAAAGTCAGGAAGAGAGAGAAAGATGGCAGAAAAGAAGCGATCTTAGCCAAAAAGAAAAAATGGAGAGACTGAAGCAAGGAGGCCATTTTGAATGAGAAAAAATTACTTAACAACAACAAAATGCCTTAAAATCATTTTGAAATTTCCTAAAAATTTAGCGGGAGATAGCTAATTGCCCGAGACAACCCTGGGTAAAATTAGGAGCTGAAATTTAAATCGGAAGTGGGTAAAAATAATTAAAAACTGGAATTAAACAGAAGATGGAAAGTTTTATTGCAGAAAGGAAGCAAGGCTATTGAGAAAAACGTAATAGTTGGCAGAAAATCGGAAGAAGTTACAAGAATGCAATTTCAATTTTTCACCTAGAACATCTCAGCTTAGATCGTGTAACCACACTGCTAACAACATGATAAAAACTGAGCATAGCGCAACAGTGACCATTCATAGATTTTCAGAATTATCTGGCAAGAACACATAATTTTTAATAAGTTGAAAAATAACAGGCCTCCCTAATATACATATACACAATTGAATCTTCCTATAACGAACTCTCTCGGTTGCAGTTAAAAAATTCGCTAT
This sequence comes from Cheiracanthium punctorium, assembly GCA_038373885.1. Lineage (NCBI taxonomy): Eukaryota > Metazoa > Arthropoda > Arachnida > Araneae > Cheiracanthiidae > Cheiracanthium > Cheiracanthium punctorium. Next base: position 63,394 of record JAWZYV010014767.1, read on the forward strand.
AGAGGAAATTTTGTTATACAGACATTTTTGCAGTTATTTCAGCAAATATTACCAAATTTTTAGTTAATTCGATGTTTAAAAGTATTAAATTATGACTTTCAATTAAATATAAATTGGTATTTACTATAAATTTGTTAAACTTACAGTTTCTTACTTTTCATTGTATAAATGAAATGTTCAAAAGTGAAGACAATCCACGAATTTAGAGAATAAAATATGTAATGTAATGCACTTACGTTTATTTTACTTCAAAATTCTGTTATTTTACATTGTTTTGCATTCTGTGATTTTAAATTTTCATAAAAATATTCACATTTTAAAAGTGCACTGAAAATAGAGTGAGGCACATTTTCTTCCATTTGGAAAAGAAGTTTTCCAATTGTTTGGTTTTTCCTTTTTGAAAGGTTGGAGCATTCAGGTTTTGGAAGGTTGAAGCATTTTGGTATGACGTGGTTTTGGTCGTGAAGTGCAGTGCCTTATTATTATATGGGCAAATCGGGGCGTTGCACAGGGCTCCCAATTTTAAATGTTTTTTTCTGAAATATTCTTTTTCTTTTTAATATCAAAATTTAATGAAAAATAAAACAAACTTCATAGATAATGAAAAATAAACAAATTTCAATCTAAATTCATCAATGTCCGGTGCCCAATGTTGGTGTCAAAATCAGGCGCTGGTGAAGTGTCTTCATTATCGGAGTCAGTTTCACTTTCCTGGCCTCCATTTTTATCATCTCTTACTCTTCCACTAATTGGCCTCTCCAAAAATTAAAATTTCTTCAAAACTAACAAAAAAATCAAAGGTAAAACATTCGCTACAGGAAGATAAGCTCTTCGTTATATGGAGAATGTTTATAGTGCTTTTTGAGCCTCAAAGTTACGTTTCCATGAAAAATTTCCTTATAGGGAGAAATTCGTTGTAAGGAGACTTCGTTAGAGGGAGATTCTACTGCATTATAGGCTTTTGATATCGTTGGAGAAAGTCTAGGTTTTGATATAGAATTCACGCTTAAGAGACATGCTTTAAATTTTTATTTAAAAAAATTGGCATAAGGACATCTGATTCAGGTTGGGTATGATTTGGACATCAAAATTGATGGGGGAGATGGTCCTTGACATCATTTGATATTTCAGGGGATGATGACCTTTAAAGTATTGAAGCAGCTATGGCCAAACTTCTGAATTTTAGCGAAGTGGCAGGCCATATAATAGGTTTGGTTTGGATGATGTTTAGTGGCTCCTAATGTCAAATTTTATTCGAAGATACTTAAAGCATAAAAAACAAGAAAATAAAAAGTAAAAATTTTTATTACCCAAACCTTACAAATACTATAAAGTTTTTCATAAAAGCACTACTAGTGTTTGCTTTAGTTTTTTCTGGGTAAGACTTTCAAAAATCACATTGAGACATTTGAAATATACATAAATAAATATTTTAAAAATTAGTGAGTATAACTCTTGAATATGTAAAACTGCCTAAATGCTCTCAGGGGTTTTCATGTAAAATATATTTCAGTAAATATATACTTTTTTGTTGTTATTGTTAGCATTGTAGTAATACATTTTCTTTTTTGAGTTAGGTTGGTTGGTTAGTTGGTGCTTAATGGCACAAGGTCCAGAAAGGACATACTGCGACCAGACTATGTATAAGTAGTATACTATGTGTATAAGTAGTAAAAAGAGAGTTTACAGGTATAAAGGTGTTGCTTAAAACAAGTAAAATTAAAAACCATGAGGTCTAAAAACGATAAAAGCAAGCTGTATAAAGGTTTAAAAAGTACCTTAAAATAATATAAGGACATCTGGATGGGGGCCCCCATCCAGAAACCAGTCTGACAAATGTGCACGCTTCACAATGAGTAAAAAAGATTGCTATGGCGAAGAAAGGCGAACAAATTACGGTGCGGGGTTTCACCCACAATATCGTCAAGTTGAGAACAGTTAAAAAGTGTTTGGTAAAAAGTAATAAAAGCAGTACATGAGGTTAAAACATGACGAATGGTGAGGTTGGTATGACAATGGGGGCACTCCGGGGAAGGTTCTCCCAGGAGTAAGTGCTTATGAGTGAACCGTGTATGGCCAATGCGGAGACGTGTTAAGATGACATCCAGTCTCCGATAGGGATGGGAAGACCAATGCTTCAGAGCTGGGCGTATAGAATGAAGTTTGTTCCCAGTTTCCCTGTCCCATTTATCAATCCAGGTACCTTGTATGATGCAAGAGATGCTAGACTTAATGTCGTTGTAGGAAAGATTGCCGCTGTACGGGAGGGTCGCAAGCTTGGCAAGGGTGTCTGCTTTCTCGTTACCAGCAATTCCAATATGACTAAGTACCCAGCACAGGAGAATACTGTACTCACGGTTTTTAAGCTGTTCATACATACGTAATACTTTAATAATATAGCTATGGGCAAGGGATCCAGATTTCAGATTTTCCAGAACACTGAGGGAGTTTGAATAGATTATATATTTCTTTGTGTTTTTTCTGGAGATGTACAGAAGGCTCTCATAAATGGCTAGTAATTCGGCTGTAAAAGATAGAGCAAAACTGAGGGAGAGTGTAGCTGCAAGAATAATTATTATTCATGAAGGCAAAGCCAGCGTGATTACCGATTTTAGAGCCATCTGTGTGGAGGTCTACATAATTTTCATATTTATTTCTATGATCTAAGAACAACTGTTGGTATATTTTGGGGTCAGTATCCTGTTTGATGAAGCCTTCATAGGGCTGAAGGTATGGGATCTGCATTTCAGTCCAGGGTGGGATTTCATTCAGAGAACAAGAAGAGACTATGACATCCTGCAACTGGGTACCGACTAGACTCCTACGGATCCTAAGTCCAAAGGGAGGGGTGCATGAAGGGCGATGATTGTAAAATCTGTCCAGATGGGTGTCTATAAAAGGGTCCTTTAAAGGATGTGAGGGATGAGGGAGTATGCGAAAATATGTATTCAAAGAAAGCTTGTGACGAGTGAGAGTGAGAGGTGGCTCATGACAGGTGATGTAAAGACTATGTACAGGTGAAGTTCTAAAAGCACCGGAGCAAATGCGTAGTGCACTATGATGCACAGTGTCAAGTTTTTTTAATATTGACTTGCATGTTGACCCATATGCGCAGCATGCATAGTCGAATTTTGATTGGATGACAGCATGGTAGATCCGCAGGAGAGCATCCCGGTCTGCCCCCCATGAGCTGTTGGTTAGAACCTTTAAAATGTCAAGTTCCGTAACCTTTCCGTCTTCCTGTAGAAATGAAAGTCATTCCCTTTCCCAAGCCTGGCAAACACAGCACCATCCCAAATAATTATCGTCCCATAGCCCTTACAAGTTGCTTATGCAAAATCATTGAGCGTATGATAAATGCTCGCCTAGTTCACGTTCTCGAAACCAAGGGCCATATACACCCTTTTCAGAGTGGATTTCGAAAAGGCAGATCCACCATCGACAACATTTTGATTTTAGAGACCCAAATACGTAACGCTTTCTTGAGAAGGAACCATCTTGTCTCTATATTTTTTGATATAGAAAAAGCATACGATCGCACATGGAGATACGGTATACTGCGTGACTTACATAACCTGGGCTTCCGTGGCAACCTACCTATCTTCATCAAGAATTTTCTCTCGCTACGAAACTTTAAGGTACGCATCAATGATATTCAATCAGACAATTTTGTGCAAGAAGAGGGCGTACCCCAGGGCTCTGTTCTTAATGTCGCCCTCTTCTCCATAAAAATAAACGACATACTTAATCAACTCCCTCCGACTGTGCAAGGTAGCTTATATGTAGATGACCTACAGATCTCCTGTCAGGGGCAAGACATGCGTTACATAGAGCGACAGCTTCAAACTACTGTAAACCTGTTTTTATCTCCTTTTTACCTCTCTACAGTCTGTTTTTACTGCTTTTAGACCTCAAAGATTTTAGCTTTACATGCTTTATGCAACACGTTTTTACTTGAAAACTTTACATTTTACTATATATACACATAGTTTGGCACAGTATGTCCTTTCTGGACCTTGTGCCACTAAACCTCAACCAACCAACCTGATGCCCCCTCAGGAGGAAGACCTTTAGGTTTTTACGGGTGTCGCAATCGCGGGGCCCCAGCGATCTTTCACATTTCTTTCCTCTACTCTCCCATCTTCTTAGCTTTATCCTTCACTTTCCTCCTCGGCGTAGTTTCCTCTTTGAAGGTTAGGGCCCATCCTTTAGAAGCTGTGGTTGCTCTGTGCCATCAGCTTCTAGTGGCGGGAAACTACCCACGTGTTTGCCGTGCGTGGAGACCTGTGTCCCTGGAAATGAGGATCCTGGTAATTGAGGGGTCTTTTCTCAAACACATTACTTTGGCCTCGGCTTCAGGTAAATGGGAGGTACACAGTGTTCCCCTGAGTATCAATCGGTTGGTGGTACTAACTCGCTCAACTGCTAGGGATCAAGTAATCAGTCATCTACTGGGCACATCGTTAAGGGTGGATACTGCTTAAGGGATGTTCTGTGCACGTATAGACCCGACTACCACTGTGTGCAATTACACACCCTCCTCGTTGGGCTCCGTAGTGGGTGGTGCGGTCGGGCCCGAATCTCAATTCCCCCAACATGGATTTGAAAAATTCTTCATCTGTCGTTAATGTTCCGCTACCAATTACCAATGAAAACATGGATTCTCAAATTTTGAACACAAATGCTCGATTCTTCATTATACACTGTATTGAAGGAAACTTTCACGAAACATTGCCATTCCTTATACACAAATGCATTACAGCCAATGTAGGTGAAGTGAAAAAAGTAAAAAAACTAAGATCTGGAGACCTTCTAGTAGAAGTGTCCAACAATAGACAAGAATAAAAGATCATGAAAATCAAGAACTTTGGGCCAAAATCTGTTACAGTGTTTCCTCATACATCCCTAAACACATCAAGAGGAGTTACATCAGATCCCGAACTTATACACTGCAATAAAGCTAAACTATTAGAAAACCTGAGAGAGGACAGCATGTGCGCTGTCCGTCAAATCACTATTTGTCGCAATAGCCAACTTATTAATACTAAACACATTGTCTTAACCTCACTATTCCATCCCATATTAAAGCCAGCTATCTATTATGTCCCGTTAGACCATACGTACCAAATCCTATGCGTTGCTCCCCTGAGGGGGAAAACCTTCTTTAGGTTTTTAAGGGTGTCGCAATCCCGGGCCCCCAGCGATCTTTCGCTTTTCTTTGCTCTACTGTCCTCTCTTCTTAGCTTTATCCTTCCCTTTCCCCCCATTGTAGTTTCCTCTTTGGAGGTGAGGGCCCCGCTTTAGAAGCTGCGGTCGCCCTGTGCTGTCAGCTTCTATTGGCGGTTAACTACCCACATGTTGGCCGTGCGTGGAGACCCATGTCCCCGGAAATGGGGGAACCTAGTAACTGAGGGGTGTTCCCATAAAGGAAATCATCATTACGGAATTTCCACAGACACGGGAGAATCTTCAACACATTGCTTTGGCGTCGGCTTTGGGTAAATGGGTGGTATACCGCGTTCCCCTCTATATCAATCGGCTGGTGATACTGATTTGATACTAGGGATCAAGCAATCGGACATCAACTGGGCACGTCGTTAAGGGTGGATGCTGCCTAAAGGATGTACTGTGTGTATATAGACCCGACTAGCACTGGTGTGCAAATGCACACCCCCTCGTAGGGCTCCGTGGTGGGTGGTGCGGCCGGGTCCGAATCTCAATTCCCCACACATGGCTTTGAAAAATTCTTTGTCAAACATCAACGCTCCGCTGTCAACCTCCAATAAAAATACTGATGCACAACTTATAAACATGAACGCTCGATTCTTCATCATCCACCGCGTTGAAGGTAACTTTAATGAAACATCACCATTCTTAATACACATGTATCACAGATAATGTAGGAGAAGTTAAAAAAGTTAAAAAATTAAGATCTGGAGACCTGTTAGTAGAAGTATCAAGCAATAGACAAGCTTCCAAAATCATGAAGATTACAAACTTTGGCCTAAAATCTGTTACAGTGACACCCCATACATCCCTAAACATCTCACGAGGAGTCATATCAGAACGCGAACTTTTGTACTGCTCTGAAGCTAAAAAATTAGAAAACCTCAGAGATGAAAAAAGTATGTGCAGTGCGTCGAATCACTATTCGGCGCAATAATCAAGTAATCAACACTAAACATATTATCTTAACTTTTTATTCACCCACTATTCCAACCCATATTAAAGCTTGCTATCTAATATGCCCTGTAAGACCATACATACCAAATCCTATTCGTTGCTTCCAGTGACAAAAGTTCGGTCATACTAAAACCTCCTGTCGTGGGTCACTGGCCTGCGCTCGTTGTGGTGCCTCTGACCACGACAGTGACACCTGCTCTGCAGCTGCAAAATGTGTCAACTGTAAGCAGGAACATCCATCATATTCCAAGTCATGCCCTAAATGGGCATTTGAAAAAGAAATCCAATCAATTCGTGCTACACAAAGAATCTCATACCCTGAAGCTCGTAAAATAATAGAAGCTCGCACACCAAAACCTGGCCTATCTTATGCAGCTGCAACAAAATCAACCAAAACAATAGCAACCCAAACCGAACCACCAAAATCTGTACCTGTCTCCTTTCCTTCTGCAACAGCACAAATATCTAAACAATCAACTTCTAATCAAAATAAATCCTCCACAGCTTCACAAAAAAATACATTGAAGAAAAATTCTCAAAATGTTACCTCAACCCGACCACAAATAAAAAAGTCTTCTGTCTACAGAACTAAATATAACAAACCCAAAATAAAACATGTTCCTCCACAACGCCCTATAGATGACAGTATCCTACATTTGGACCCTTCTGACTCTGAAATGTCAGACCTCCCCATGGATGATGACGACATCCCTAGCACTCCTCTCAAGCCTACGGGGACTCGGAGCAAGATGAGCATCATCCCCAACACAACATGATAATGGCTCTGCTGCTATCCTGGAACTGCCACGGTTTCCTTAATAAAAACGACGACCTCAAAATACTGATATATGATCATAACCCCGATTGCCTCGCCCTTCAGGAAACTTTTCTCAAAACCAATAGACCTACTAAAATCCGTAATTACACTGTCCTTCGCAAGGACAATGAGCTCAATGATAGGGCCACAGGTGGAGTTGCCCTATTAATCAACAATAGCTATCCTCACACTATGGTCAATCTTAACACTAATCTCCAAGCAGTTGCCATGCGTATTCAATTAAAACAACTCACAACCGTCTGCAGTATATACCTCCCTCCTAGTGAAGCCATAAGCCAAACATCCCTCAATAGTCTCATTCAGCAACTTCCTCCACCTTTCATCCTCCTTGGTGACATGAATGCTCATAGTCCCTTGTGGGGTAGCAAGGACACAAACAATAGAGGCCTTCAAATCGAACAACTTCTCACCGACTTCTCCCTTTGCTGCATGAATAATGGTGACAATACATATTTTCACTATCCAACTAAAACTTTCCATGCAATAGACCTTGCTATCTGTTGTCCATCACTTCTCCCAACATATAATTTTTCTGTATCCAGCGATCTCCACAACAGTGATCATTTTCCGATTCTTCTGTCACCTCTGTACCACAATCCCCAACATACTTCAGTACCTAGATACATTCATGATAAGGCAGATTGGTTCACCTTCACTTCCCTGTCTGCCATCACCTCTCATGTTGTTGAAGGCCCCATAGACGAGGTTGTACAAAATGTTACTTCAATTATCATCCAAGCTGCTGATGCCAGCATTCCTAAATCAGGCATCAGACCTCGACGCAATAAAAAACCGTGGTGGAATGAACAATGCACCCTTGCTAAAAAGAAGCAGCAGAAAGCCTGGAGCAATTTTCGGCGGTTCCCCACCACCGAAAATCTCACACACTTTAAGCAAGCTAAAGCTTATGCACGTAGAGTCCGGCGTCAGTGTCAAAGAGAATCCTGGATCAAATATATCTCCAGCATTACAGCCTCTACTTCTAGTAAGGAACTATGGACAAAAACAAAAAGAGCCATGGGTATTTATACTAATCAGTCTATTTTCTGTCTATCCATAAATAACAGCATTATATCCGAAACAAAAGAAATCGCAAATAGTATTGGTGAATCTCTCTCTTCCATCTCATGCAGTACCTCCTACTCAAATTCTTTCCTTTCATATAAACAACAAGCAGAACGACAAAAAATAAATTTCAAAACCTCCTCACACTTCACATACAATAGCGACCTTACTATCCATGAACTCACCAACCACTTAAAACAGTCCTCAAACACATCCCCAGGTCCCGATGGTATTACTTATGAAATGCTGAAACACTTATCCCATGCATCTTTACTCAACCTTTTGAAATTGTACAATAGAATATGGAACGAACAAACCTTTCCCACCTCTTGGAGAAATGCAATAGTCATTCCCTTTCCTAAACCAGGAAAAGATACATCTAACCCTAATAACTACCGACCCATAGCCCTTACTAGTTGCTTATGTAAATTAATGGAGAAAATTATCAATACCCGACTTGTTTACATTTTAGAAACGGGGGACCATATACATCCCTTCCAGAGTGGCATCCGGAAGGGTAGATCCACCATAGATAACATATTAAAATTAGAGACCCAAATTCGTAATGCCTTCTTACGGAAGAACCACTTAGTCTCTGAGTTTTTTTATATTGAAAAGGCATATGACCGAACGTGGAGGTACGGGATCCTCTTGGATCTTCATAATATAGGACTTCGAGGCAACCTACCCACTTTTATAAAAAACTTTCTGTCACTCCGAAATTTCCGGGTCCGGATTAATGGCATGCTATCTAATAACTTTGTTCAAGAGGAGGGTGTTCCACAGGGCTCCGTACTCAGTGTCACCCTCTTCTCAATAAAAATTAACAACATCCTGAAACAACTGCCCTCGACTGTTTACGGTTGTCTTTATGTAGACGACCTGCAAATCTCCTGTCAGGGAAAGGACATGCGCCTGATAGAACGCCAGCTTCAGAATGCCATCAACCGCATCTTAAAGTGGTGTGACAGAAATGGGTTTAAAATATCAGCAGAAAAAACAGTTTGTACCCATTTTTGCCGGAAGCGCGGGATCCACCCAGATCCGGAACTTTATCTGGACCATACTAATATTGCTGTCAAGGATTCTATCAAATTTTTAGGTTTAAATTTTGACAAGAAACTTACATTTGCTAAACACATCTCAGACATCCGCAATAAATGCGAGAAAAAACTTAAAATTTTAAAGGTTTTAACCAATACGTCTTGGGGGGCTGACCGTGATGCGCTCTTGCGGATCTACCGTGCCGTCATCCGATCCAAAATTGACTATGCAAGCTGCGTTTATGGATCGGCTTCTAAATCAGCACTAAAAAAACATGACACTGTGCATCATACTGCACTACGCATATGCTCTGGAGCTTTTAGGACATCGCCTGTACATAGCCTTTACGTCACCTGTCATGAACCACCTCTCACTCTCATACGTCAAAAATTATCATTAAATACCTATTATCGCATCCTTTCTCATTCTTCACATCCCTTAAAGGATTCTCTAATAGACACCCAATTGGACCAGTTTTATGAAAATCGCCCTTCCTGCACTCCCCCCTTCGGACTTTGAATCCGTAAGAGTGTAGTCGGTACCCAATTGGAGGATGTTAATGCATCTACTTGTTCATTTCATGAAGTGCCACCATGGACTAAATTGCAGATTTCCTACCTACAACCATTCGAAGGCTTCACAAAACCAAACACTGACCCTATAATATACCAACAGTTATTTCTAGACCATAAAAGCAAATATAGAAACTTCGACGAACTATATACTGACGGCTCAAAATCTCTTAATCACGTTGGCTTGGCTTATGTACATCGAAATCATTCTTACAGCTACACCCTACCTTCATTTTGCTCCATATTTACAGCCGAATTAATAGCTATTTATGAAAGCCTTCTTTACATCTCGAGAACAAATATCAAACATTTCATCATCTACTCTGACTCATTAAGTGTATTAGAGAATCTGAAATCTGGCTCCCTCAGTCATAGTTATATTTTAAAAGTCCTATGCATGCACAAGAGACTCATGAACCGTGGATACAACATCCTCTACTGCTGGGTACCTAGTCATATTGTGATTCCCGGAAACGAAAAAGCTGATTCTTTGGCAAGGCATTCTTCCATCCCATATAACCGTGATCTGCCCTATACTGACATAAAGTCTGGCATCTCTTCCCTAACAACAGGCACTTGGAATGACATATGGGACTGTGAAACAAAAACAAACTTCACTCTATCCGGCCAGCTCTCACCCACTGGTCCATTCAACCGTACCGCAAGCACGACGTCACTCTCACTCGTCTTCGGATTGGCCACACGAGGCTAACTCATAAGTACCTCCTTTTGGGTGAACCCCCTCCTGAATGCCCACATTGTCATACTCATCTTAGCATACATCATCTTTTAACCTCTTGCTCTGCTTTTAATAGTTTTTACCAAATATTTTTTAACTGTTCTCAACCCAAACTGGACGATATTTTGGGTGAAACCCCCCATCGAAATTTGTTTGCATTTCTTAGACGTACCAAAATCTTTTATTCAATGTGAAGTGTCCAATTTTGTCTGACTGGTATCTGGATGGGAGGCCCCATCCAGATGCCTTTGTTTCAACTTTTATCCTCCATTAACACCTTTTATCTACCTTCAACACTATCGACTTTTTACTTTATTTTACTTTTCACCATTTAGTCTTTACATTTTAGCTTTTACTAAGTTTCGTGACACCTTATACCTGAATACATCATTTATGGTTTTAACTCATTGTCTGGCGCAGTATGTCCTTTTTGGACCTTGTGCCATTAAACACAAACCAACCAACCAACCAGCTATTCACGTACTCATTATTTTACACTTAAGGAATTTTTAGAATCTGAGCATGGCTCGGTAGCCAGGTACTAATCAAATTATTTATTGAACCACTTCCTTCTATACTGCATGAGTACTATTCACGTTCTTGATACTGTTACGAATTTTTGGGGCAACTCGCTGCTCTGGGGCTTAAAATGGTTTAAAATTCGTATTCTACGCTTCAAATAGATAAATTTTGCTTTTTGTTGCATCAAAATCGGCCAATTAAAGCCGGAGATACGGAGGTTTTGGTTTCCCATTCAAGTATATGGGGTTTCTAGAAAACTTGAGAAATATTGGTCCTAGGGCTTAGATCTCTTCACTTTTGGGGACGTATTTTTGGCGCCAAATTTGGCGATATCTCGCCAAAAATCGCCAAGCTTGGCGAAATTTTGGTCATTTGGCGCGATTTTCCCTATGGGACTTGTAAAGCTGCTTTTGCTGCATTAAAAACACCTAATAACCTAACATTTCTCTTCTATAACGTAATCAATATTCTCGCTTTATGTAGAATCTTCATGAAATAGGCTTTTCTGTAGGCTTCTTGTACCTCCTGCGTCGGCTATAAATAGAAGTGCTTTTAAAGCCCCAGTTCAGTGCGAGTTGAACGCCCAGTGTGAGAGAGCGCCCGATTGTGAAAGCTCTTTGAGCGAGTACGCTTGCTTTGTGACTTGATAGTGCTATAGAAGCTGTGTTTTGGCTTGCTTTTTCAAGTTTTGAATTTAAGTGCTGTGTGTAAATTCTTCACTGCTGAGTCTTGAGGTACTATTAGTGTTATCCCTCGAATATTTCCACTGAAGTTTTACCTGTGGATGTGTTTTATTTTATGTGCGAATTACAGCATTTGTGAAAGCAACTGATCTTAGCGGATTGTTAAAAGCACGTTACTGTTAGATTGTGCTTGTGAATTGTGTACTGCTGATTGTTCTACGAAGTTCTAGAAGCAATAAAGTTTGTGTACCATCCTGACAAGTGACTTTTTTTAGAACTTTTTACACCAACTGGACTTTAGAACAACGAACCCCAGGAGTAGCTGAGTAGTTCCGCAACAATACTGTGCTTTTGTCCTGTAAGTATTGCAGTGGGCGTCTGGAGTTATCAATTTTTCAGTCCCAGTTTTTTTCAGTCCCATTTTTTTTCCCGGATTTAACACAGTGAATTTGCTTTTTTCCGTACTAGTGTACTTATTGAATGAATGACAACTAATCTAATTATTCATGCTAATTCACAACTCTCATTAATTTTCGTAGATACATTTTGCACGCAATCTGAATCCCTCTTACAAATTTGTTCCATTTTCTTCAGCGTTCTGAACTTCTTTTCCTGATCTGATGGGAAAACGTCGTGAATGGGGACCCCTTCATCCAGAAAAGTTGATTACTTTTTTCTACTTTTAAGCCAATTCATTCCAACTTTTATTAATTTTTTAGCATTTCTATTAATTGTCTTTTTAATTGGTCTTATATTTATTATTTTACCTATCGCCTTACGCACCACATCTCATCTGGTGCTTGTGCCATTAAACCTAAACCTCAACCTACCAATCAATCAATTAGCAGGCAATCTGTAACTTTTGCTATGAGCTCTTCTCAGAGCCACATTACTATTGACTCTAAGCTTACTCATTCTCTATTTTTACCACTAATCTCACATTACGTGTAGCAAGCACAAAATATACAGATATAAAGTTTTATCTGTCCTCAATTTATTTCCTGCAAAAAAGTCCTAAATTTATTTCGAAATTCTTAAAATTTTATATAACATTTATAATATAATACATAGAAAATCCTCCATACAAATACTATAGCTATGACCTCGTGTAAAAAATGGTCTAAAGGTTGTTGGATAGAAATCAAACTTTTTGAAATTTACATACACGTTGTTTCTAATAAACGTGAACGAAAGTTCTCAAAACAACTTTCTTTCTAAATGCTAAGGACATTAATAGGAAAATAAAATTTTAATCTACATTTAAAAATTTTTCCATTGCAAAAGTTCTTACTTTACATTTATTTCTTCGTTAGGTTTGATAACCAACAAGTTTCAACAACCCGCTTAAGCAACGCTGATCTCTTTGAAAGAAATTTAAAGCAGGAAATGTTAATTTAAGCTGCAATCTTCTGAATATTTTTCACATTTTACGTTTCCAATTTAGTTCTTTATGGCTGAGAAATTCCAGATTTAGTTTAGAAATTCTACTTTAGTCTTAAAGTAAGACTGTAACACAAGTATTTGTTTCTTAAACTTGGTTATTTCTTGCAGATGCAACGAATTATTTATGAGTAACCCGGAGCTTTCAATGGATTTACGAGCACTTATGTGGTTTTTAGTGCATAAATATCTGAAAAAGGATACTGCACGTTTTCCCCCCCGTAAAACAACTGTACCTTAATATTAGAAGTCAAAATTTACAGCGATAGAAACGTCATGTATTCGAATGGATTATTTTCATTTTCTAGGTACTGATCAAGATGAAACTGATGTCTGTTAGTCTATTATTGATTAGTTTATGAAGAAATATACGTATTTAGTTCATGAGCTTTCAGTGAAAATAGGGTTAATTAATGTCATTAACCTGGTAAACACTCGGAAAAAGATAAGTTAATATTGATAGTTTTAAAAGTTTCTCACCAAGTATCAAAATATTAACCGAAAATTGTTTAGATTAAGATATGCACGGTAAAAGTATTAATATTATTGGCGCTCTGTAGTATGATAGCTCAATATTGTGCAGTTTATTGAAATGTTTCTTTTAAATACAAAAAATGCTGAAAACATGCTACATGTGTTATAAACTGTTCAGATACAACCATTTGCAATTAAAAAATGCACATTCAATATTAATCGCTAAAGGTAGAGAAATTTTCATAAAATATATATCAAAACACAAATCATTTTTTACAGTCACGCAAAGATTACTAAGTGCATGTTAAATTTTTGTAAATAGGATATTAAGCATATGCTAAAAAATAAATTAGTGTTTCTGATGGAGGAAACGCAAAATCACTGTCAAATTTATGCAATTATAAATTTCGGAAAAATGCATCGAATGACTTACATGGTCCGACAACAAAAAAATTTCTCTTCTAACAGTAAGTTAATATTATCTTGATTACTAATTTGTTTTTTTATGAAATCGCAGATGAAAAGCCCGTAATTGTGATATTAGTCTGTTCCAAAGAAACCAATCCTGAAAAATATAAATCGTATTTAATGCGATGAAACTTTTCGTATATGGTACTTATCTTGTAGCATCGTTAATAAAGTATAACCAAACACAGTTAAAAGTATTGATGACCGATATATGTATAAAACCAGACTCTAAAAGGAAGAATGTAATGTATTTAATCATTTTTATTAACGTAAAATATAAGCACATAACTTATGAAGTAAAATATTTCTGTGAAGGCTTTGCCAGATCGTCCAACTGATGTAAGAACTGGAGTCTGGTAGCAGCAAGGATACACTCACAATACTTCATGCTTTTTTTAAACTTTAAAATCCTTCGGGTTTTAAACAGTTCATGTGATAGTGATAAAGAAAACATGGTCACAGAACTTACAGGAGAAATGAATCTACTCAAGTGTTTCCGGTGAAAATGCTCTACCAGAAAGACAAGACATTTTTAGTTTCATGCAAAAATTAGAAGACATTTAATTAACCTGTAGGTATACGGGCGAAGGCGGATTCTTCTGTGGGAATATTTCGTCATTAAGGGTGGGAATTAAACTTGGTTTGAATGTTTAGTTCAGGAAAAGCCCTTCCAAGCAGAGTTATGCAGTAGGAAGAATTTATGGAGAATATATACACATATTTTACTTGTGGGTTTTTGTCGCCGCAGTCTGCAAGCCTCATCACACTTACGTCAGTGCACTTTTCTCCTGAATTTATAAAGTTTGTAATATAATTATATTTAATGAAATTCTGATTTAGAAATTTATGAAGGCCACAGTTTGTTGCATCACAATGCTTTGCAACCAATACAAATTCATAAAGATAATAAATTTATCATTTTTAACGTGAAAGAAGTAACAATTTTTGAGTTACTATATTTAAGGGGGCAAATTCACTTAGAAAAACTAGGCTATTAATGCAAGGAAAAAAAACTTAAAACGCAGTCTACGCGAAACTTTGTCGTTTATAACTGTCACTGAAATAAGTTAAATAGTCACGCTATAGAAGCTCTGTATAATTATCCCTAAACGTGTACAGAATAATTATTATATAGTTAAAATAATCTTACACGAGGAACTTCTAAGATTCCTTCACCTAGTAACAGTTAAATATTAGTGGCCACGCAATGAATTCATTTACTTCATTTACAGAATACAAATCGTGTGACACTAGACTTATGAATATTTTAAACATTTTTAAGACACCTAAGCGGGTACAAAAAATATGAGAATGGCCGAAAATTCCGACTGCAAATTTTAATTATTCTAACATAAAACAGCTTGCTTATGTTAATCAGGATATTAAAATATTTCTCATGAAAGGAGAAGCAACTCTAAAAAAATAATAAAAAGTAAAATTTGTTATGGGTAGTTTCTATTATTTCTAGCTAATGAAATTGTTTGTATTTGATCAACAAAGTACGTTCTTCTGTCTTGAAGTTTTAAATTTAGTATAAATATAATTTTGAAGAACGTAAGAGTACTGTACAGATTTCAGAAAACTTAAATGGGTCTAGAACTATACACAGTATAATAATATTCAGTATGAATATTTTATAAACAATTCTGTAAAACTAAATATTGAAAATATTTTATTGCAATTTTCCACATGTAATGCAATCACAATCTTTGATGAAGTAAATTTTCTGCAGAAAAAGATGCATGAAGTATGGCAAGTAGAGCATGATAATTAATTACTAATATTTAGGTAAACCTTCACCGGCAAATTATCCCTTTCCAATCAATGCTATTCCATAAAACAATAAGTTACGAAATTTTTACTCACTAATATACAAACTTTTTGACTAAAGCAATATATAGGACACTAAAAATCATTAAACACTCTCATTTTCAGCAGTGTCTGAAAAGCTGCTAATAACTTTTAAGTATAGAATTCTCGGTTTATCGCTTTAAAAATCATTCTTGATTTAAGTATGTAATATTGCCTTTTTTTAGTTAGGGGTGCACTAAATCTTGTGTTTAAAGTTCTGAAAAATGTTGGAGCAGTTCCACATTTACTGGAATCAAATAGTTTTCTTCGAAAGATGTTCTCACAACAATCAATATGTAACAGAAAAGGGAGAGAAAAAATCTATCGGGTTACAAGACAATGGCCAATAATTCAAACTGCCAATGTACTAATTTTTGTGAGAAACTTTTAAAAGGTGAACAAATGTTAAAGCCGTTATTTACTCACGGAAAGTAATTATGAAAGTTGTTAAATTATTTTTAGATAAGTCGCTTATTGTTTCAGGTATTCCTTAAAAGATTATATTTAGATTTTTAAAAAAATTTTTGCTTCGAGAAAACTTGGAAAGTTTCCCCATAAAATATTGGGAAAAAATAACTTTTCAAATCTTATTTTTAACACAGTTTTATAAAAAAGTTCTTAAGCGTTAAAAAAGACTATCAAAAAAGCCTCTACTTGTATTGTTTTGATTTTAAATAATTTTGCATTTTTTTTTATCTTCAAAGTACTTAAGAAAATAGTGGAAAACGTGTGCCAATTAAAAGCATTAAAATAACTATTTTTTTAATTAAATTTAATAAAATTGGCACTTATTAATAATTCACCTCACTTGAATATTTATATATTAATTGTAATATTCAATAAGTTTAATTTGAATGAAAATGATCAATTAAAAAAAGGAATAAACTATTTTGTGATTACTATTTTTAGTAGGTATGCTTAGGATTTAGGAAACTAGAAAAAATTTACTAGAGTGCAACTTCAGCATTAAATTAACATAAGCTAAGTGCTTTACGACAAATATAATTGTTTTTGTATCGCAGGATGGTGTATTATGCCAAACTGACAATGCATTTAATGCAACACTTCAGAACAATCGCTGGAAGGTGTATTGAATTTTGTATTCTTTGGGAAAGAATGTAATGGCGAAACCTCTTGGAGCGGCCAGCCCACCGTACCGAGAATATTTGGCTGCTCAGAGGGGGTTTTATTTACTATTATAGAATAATTGCTATAATGCGTAATATAAACAAGTCTGGCAGATATTCCTTATTTAAAATGAAATATAAAATTTATCTAAAGAGAAAATAGTACTTTATATAATGCTTTCTTAGATTTTTTTTTTTTGAAAAAATGATACAATTTGTGTCTGTGTGCAAGTTTTTACTTTTCTCTGAAACAACCATTTTTTCTAGTTTGTTTTTTACTTTAAAAAGCAGATATCTAACCGGTTAGTTTGTAACCGCTTCGGAATTTTCGATTATTTACTCAATTTTCCCTAAAGTCCCTTGTGTTGAAATTTTAGCTTGCTCGCCATTACTAGGGATGGACGCGAGACGAAAAATATGCGTCTCGCAAAATAGCCTAAAAGCATGTCTCGTCTCGCAAAAATCCCTATATCGTAATGTTAAAAATGTGTGTCTCGTCTCGCAGAAAAGCTGTAAATCCCTGTCTCGTCTCGCAAAAAAGTCGTCTCGCGTCCATCCCTAGCCATTACAAACATCGGGAATTTCTCATCAGGTAAGGAATTAGCGCCTGAAAGGGGCAAAAATTCATTTGTAGGACAGCTTCAACACCTGATTGTCCAAGGGATTCCCCATCTAAGGGTGTGGGGAGAATACAAAAGAGATAACATGAAATTCCAGTTATTCCTGGGACTTATATTCGACCACAAACTGGACCTTGAGTTTTTCCGCTCAAAATTACAGCATGGAGTGAGTAGAATTTCCCGAAAAATGAGATGGGCGATCCCACTCTGTGGCCATTTAGAGGGGGTCGGGTAGCCGCCGATAGAGGTTCGTGCCATGAAAAATTGGCCTTAGAGGGGTGACCACTATACAGGGGTAGCCGCTCGGAGAGGTTTCACTGT
Organism: Cheiracanthium punctorium; assembly: GCA_038373885.1. Taxonomy (NCBI): domain Eukaryota; kingdom Metazoa; phylum Arthropoda; class Arachnida; order Araneae; family Cheiracanthiidae; genus Cheiracanthium; species Cheiracanthium punctorium. Next base: position 81,341 of record JAWZYV010014767.1, read on the forward strand.
ATTACACATAGTTACGGTTGGTTGGTTGGTTTTTTTGGCACAAGGTCCAGAAAGGACATACTGCGCCAGACATTGAGTTAAGTCATATAAAAATGTGTCTCATAGTTACGTAGGGAAGGAACGAGCTGCTTAGGCTCGAGTCCCACCCTTATATACCCTTCGAGGTGGAAGAAAAAAGCCACAGATCTACACGATGTCTTTCATGTTTTCAAAATTGATGGAAACACAGACCCCCTACCATATTTAATTGCTACGCTCCTGATAGCACACTTATCCTCCTGTACTGGTAAGGAAATACTTCATTTCGTTAGAATTTCATTAATATCACGGGGATTCCCAAACTTTTTTAGCATCAGCACCCTTGTCAGGCTCGGTCATTCCATGTGAAATCAACACAATTTTGGGAGATTTTCAAACTTAATGTCTCAGATTTTCATGATTTTGGTATGCAGCGATATAATATTGACTTAAGGAAAAATACCAAATTTCAGCTGCTTAGCACAATTAGTATTTATGAAGTTTTTAAATTTTTATGATGAAAAAATTGCATGTCTTGGCACACGTTTAGTTAGCTGTAGGCTGGCAATCAATGAAGATACAAACATGGGAGTACTCTCATTTTAAAGATCTTGAATGGGGCTTTAATATGATATGCCACAACATAGGGTTACAATTTATTTTATTTATTTTTTGAAAATTTAAATTTCTCAAACTGGCAATTTTAAAACTTCGAAAAATAGTTTGTCTAAATAGGTATAGAAAAATTCTATCATGGAATCTCAATGCGATCAGGAGATAACAGGGATTCAAAAATATACATTTTGTGAATAATTTATCAAATGTAGTAAAATTTTATTTTTTAATTACTAATTTTGCTACGCAGTGCATAGGACACAATAAAATAAATAAAATGAAATGATTACCTTACAGCAGGGGCTTCCAAACTGTGTGCCGCGGCACCGTGGGGTGCTGCTAGCGTACACCAGTGGTGCCGTGGAGATAATCAAGATAAGTAAGTTTTGGGAGAAGATTAATGAAAAAATTTCATTTGAACCGGTATCCCACAAGTTTGCCTAGCCAGTGACAATGTGGGCGAAAAGAATTTTTGATAAATTCCAGAGTTCAGTGGGAGGGGAGATTGGGGGGGGGGTTGGAGGCAAAATTCTACATCCCTTTCCCAAGAAAGTATATTTTCTTGATAGTTAGTCCTATAGACACAAAAGAAATCATGAAACATACATCCAAACTGTTTCATTCTAACCTTCATATTCACACTGGCACCGACTTCTAAGAAGTATTGGGGTGAGGGCCTCAAATGAGTCGATTGAAAGGGGGGGGTGTTAAAAATTACTTCCCAGTAGTTTTCAAGGAATAGTCAATTTTGTAATTATGTTTCAAAATGAGCATTTTTCATTTTAGTCCTTATTTTAAAAAATTCCTTTTTTACATTTTAGAAAATCTGTATAAAAATGAGTTTTTAAAGTATCTTATTTTCAAATTATATAAGTTTAAATGGAGCATATGAAAAATGTATATAATTTAATAGACATTAAAATAAGTGTGTTTTTCGTGCTTTTTTTTTGTTTAGATTACGGTCGATCATCTACTCGAGGGATCTAGTTCAAGGGGATTGCTCTACGTAGAAATCTTTCTAAGGGTTCTTAGTCCGTATGTATGCGACGTTTGAGAAAACAACGGGAAACTCCGAACAGCTCGGCCGGCGGATGCGGCCTGGGTTTGAACCAGGCACCCTCTCAAGAGGAAGATCTTCTTCAGGTTTTCACGGTTGTTGCAATCCCGGGATCCCAGCGATCTTTCACATCTCTGTTGTCTACCCTCCTCTCTCCTTACCTGTCTCCTTCCCTTTCCTCCCTTGGTGTGGTTGCCTCTTTAGAGGTGAGGGTCCCCCTTTAGAAGCTGCGGTCTCTCTGTTGTCGTCAGCTTCTATTGGCGGTAAAACTGCCCACGTGTTGGCCTTGCACGGAGATCCGTGTACCCGGAAATGGGGCTCCTGGTAATTGAGGGATATTTTCTCCAACACATTGCTTTGGCTTCGGGACAACGGGAGGTACACACCGTTCCCCTGTGTATCCATCGGCTGGTGGCCCTGGTTCGGCCAACTGCTAGGATTCAAGCAATCGGACATCTACTGGGCACATCGTTAAGGGTGGATGCTGCTTAAGGGATGTACCGTGAGCGTAGAGACAAGACTAGCACTAGTGTATGTACCTGCATCCCCTTGTTGGGCTGCGTGGTGGGTGGTGTGGTCGGGTCCGAATCCCCATTCCTCAATATGGATACGAAACATTTGTCTACTGTCGTCAGTGCTTCAGCGTCTATCACCACTGGAAGTATGACTTCAGTCCGTAAATTTGGCCCCCGCTCTTTTTTTCATTGTTCATTGTCTGGAAGGTAGCTTTCATGATGTATCCCCTTTTCATCTTCATAAATGCTAAATAGCCCACGTAGGAGAGCTACCAAAAGTAAAAAAGTTAATATCTGGAGACTTACTTGTCCAAGTTTCTGATAAAAAACGAGCTACCAATATAATGAAGATAAGAGTTTGGCCTGAAACGTGTAACTATATCCCTCACACCTCCCTAAGCACCTCGAGAGGCGGTCTGAACCTGATCTCTTAGACTGTCCCGAATCATTATTATTCGAATACCTAATAGATGGAAATGTCTGCGCTGTCTGCAGGATTAGAATCCCCCGAAATAACAAAATCATAAATGCAAAGCATATAATCCTCACTTTACAATCTCTTAATATACCATCTCATATCAAAGTCGGCTACCTATCATGTCCTGTAAGAAAATACATTCCAAACCCTATCCGTGGCTTTCAGTGTAAAAGATTCGGTCATACTAAAAATTCCTGTCGTGATTTCCCAACTTGTGACCCTTTTGGGACCCCTGACCACGGCAGTGAAACCTGCTCTGCTCCTCCTAAATGTTTAAATTGCAAAGATCACCCATCCCATTGCAAGTCATCTCCAAAATGGACCCAGGAAAAAGAAATCCAGTCCTTCCGTGCCACACAAGGACTGTCTCTTATCCTGAGGCTAGTAAAATCGTACACCAGACTCACGTACACCAAAACCTGATCAATCATATATTGCTGCTTTAAAATCAACCAAATCAATAGCTAATGAAACTGATCTATCAAAATCCATAACTGTCTCTTCTGCTTCTATATCTCCAATAGCTAAATAATTTGCAAATTAAAATAAACCCTCCATAATCTCCCAAAAAATTATACCAAGAAAAATACTCTATCTCAATTCTAGTAGACCACAAATAAAAAAAAACTTCGGTGTACTGATAGAAATACAGTAAATCCAGGATTAAAAATATTCCTCCCCAAAGACCTATTTTTGATTCTCTCCTACATTCAAATCCTTCCGACTCGGACATCTAAAATAAAAACATTGATAACGATGATGATAACGATGGCCTGGCCTTTTAGCTCGACCTACGGGGACTACAAGCAAGTTCACCATCATCCCTAACACCACATGATAATGGCTCTGCTGCTTTCTTAGAACTGCCACGGTTTAATAAATAAAAATGATGATCTCAAAACACTGCTTTATAATAATAATTCCGCCTGTCTTATTTTACAGGAAGCATTTCTCAAATCCAACAAAAATTCTCTTCCGAAAGAACAGTGTGTACACATTTCTGCCGTAAACGTGGGATCCACCCGGACCCAGAACTTTACCTGGGTCATACTAACATTGCCCTCAAGGACTTTGTCAAATTTTTAGGGGTAAGTTTTGATAAAAAACTTAAGTTTGGCAAACATATTTCTGATATCCGCAGTAAATGTGAGAAAAAACTTAATATTTTAAAGGTTTTAACCAACACCTCTTGGGGTGCAGACCGTGAGGCTTTCCTGCGGATTTACCATTCTGTCATCCGTTCAAAATTGGACTATGCATTCTGTGCGTATGGGTCAACATGCAAATCAATATTAAAAAATCTTGACACAGTGCATCATACTACACTACGCATTTGCTCTGTCGCTTTTAGAACGTCTACTGTAAGCAATACTGTACATAGTCTTTACGTCAGCTGTCATAGGCCATCTCTCATCCTCACACGTCATACCCCTCAGGGGAAAAACCTACGTTAGGTTTTTACGGGTGTCGCAATCCCGGGGCCCCAGCGATCTTTCGCTTTTCTTTGTCCTACCCTCCTCTTCTCTTAGCTATCTCCTTCCTTTCCCCCCTCAATGTAGTTTCCTCTGTGGAGGTGAGGGCCCCCCTTTAGAAGCTGCAGTCGCCCTGTGCCGTCAGCTTCTATTGGCGGAAAACTACCCACGTGTTTGCCGTGCGTGGAGACCCGTGTCCCCGGAAATGGGGAACCTGGTAATTTAGGGGTGTTCCCGTAGGGGAAATCATCTGAATGGCATTTCCATTGCGACGGGATCAACCTCAACATATTACTTTGGCCTCAGCTTCGGGTAAACGGGAGGTACACAGCGTTCCCCTGTGTATCAATCGGCTGGTGGTACTGACTTGTTCAACTGCTAGGGATCAAGCAATCGGTCTTCTGCTGGGCACGTCGTTAAGGGTGGACGCTGCTTACAGGGATGTACTGTGCGCGTATAGACCCGGCTAGCACTGGTGCAAGTATAAGCATCCCCTTGTTGGGCTCCAGAAAATAAACTGCATAAAATACACCCCACTCTCACCTACTGGCCCTCTCATCCCAACCGCAAGTACGACGTCATTCTGACACGTCTCCGCATTGGACACACCAGACTCACTCATAAGCACCTACTCCTGGGTGAACCGGCCCCGGAATGCCCACATTATCATACCAATCTCACCATTCGTCATGTTTTAACCTCATGCACTGCTTTTAAAGATTTTTACCAAATACTTTTTAACAGTTCTCATCCCAAACTTGACGATATTTTGGGTGAAACCCCTCATCGGAATCTATCTGCCTTTCTTAGGCGTACCAATATTTTTTATTCAGTGTGAATTTTGTCTGACTGGTACCAGGATGGGGGACCCCATCCAGATGTCTTGTCCCATATTTATCTACTTTTAACACTTATTGAATTTTACTTTTTACCTTTTTAGTCTTTACATTTTAGCTTTTACTAGACTTTTGTGGTACCTTTCATCTGAATACATCATGGTACGATTTTAACTCCTTGTCTGGCGCAGCATGTCCTTTCTGGACCTTGTGCCAATAAACAACAATCAACCAACCAACAACCTTGTTGGGCTCCGTGGTGGGTGATGCGGCCGGGTCCGAACACCTTTTCTCCAACATGACTACAAAATTTTCTTCTTCTCCCAATCCACCATCTGAGACAACTATTCTGCAATCAATAAACAAAGAAAACACGGATTCTCAATTTACTAATACAAATGCTCGATTCTTCATCATTCACATAGTTG